>JAOXNN020215097.1:0-55088 GCA_028571205.2 Hydropsyche betteni
CACAACAGGAAAGAGCTGCAAGACGGGATAGCAGCCATGGTCATACTCTACGACTACCTCCTTTACTACAATGGGAAAAAATGAATAATTATTGTATTTGTGATAGAATATTCTACCCAGTCGAATTCTAACTAAATCCTTATCAGATTTACTATTAAATCTTGTCTAGAAAACTTGTAACTAAGTATTGCTCAAATAAAAGGCTTGAAGATTAACCTTAGAGTCTAAACATCATTAATATTTGAGTTTTAGGGTCTAATCAGATCAGTTTGTTGTATATATAAATTGATTAGTTGATAGTCTTATCGATCTAACTTCATCTTTCGAACTAAAATATCTCTACAGTTACCAAACCTAACTCCAATTGCTTTTCAGTCCATACGCTAAATTAACTCAAATTCGATGACTGAATAACATGACATATTGATGTAAGATTGTTAGTCAATTTAATAAAAGCCCATATTCCTATTTAGAACCCAATCATTGATTACAATATGCTGTTTTATATTTTAAAATGCTATTCAACACAATTTCTACAGTCTTTTTTACGGGTATCAATATAGAACCCTGCTGAGAAATTCTCATGAACAAATGTTAGCTGGAGAGTTGGACTCTCTCGCTCTTCAATAGGCAACCAATGGTTAAATTAGAGAGCAGGTAAAATGGTTTTTTGAAAAAAAGGAAGGAAAAATATGTAGGTCAGCCTCTGCTAATAAAACTCTGTTATCTGCTCAAAGTATCGTGTCTTTTGTATGGCCTATGTGTTTTTGGTTGTGAGGGAGAGGCTGAAATCCCAAGATGATGGATAGTTTTGGGTGTGAAAATATATTTAAGGGTAAAATTTGCCATTGATATTGGAGAGTGTCTGCTGAATAGGCTTGAGAAATTCGTTGAGGGGGTTGGGTTGTCATTTATTTAGCGGGGGTTTCCTCCACGACGCCAATATTTTGGTTAGCTTCCGTTCAGCGGCACCGATTTTGAGCTTAACTCTAGCACCTCATACCGTATGAAGGGCGTACTCTAGACGGCTGAAGGATGGCACTACGAGAGGGAAGGTGATTTAGTGTTTAAAGGCATTAATTGTCTAATTGAAGTTTTGAAAGATAATTTATATTAACTGTATTTTTTACATAGGAGATCCAAATCGGCAGCTGCCAGAGAGTAGCCACCCTGAGATACGCTGATTAAGCTTACTGATGCTTAATTCTACTTTGGGACTTTCATAGAATTATATCATTCTTCCATACTGTAGGTATAGAATATGCTTTTAGACCAAACTTCACCAATCACCTTTCCAGACCAAAACACCAATACTGATACCGAGAACTAACCACAATGAAGCCTCCTCAGATCTCTTCCAACCAGTTTTAACTTCTACAGTCCTTATAATTGACACCATCAATTTATGCCCTTCCTTCTCTGAGTAGAGAGTGGTTCAATGAAAGCCCCCCAACCTCAGTTCTCTCTCTGGAAACTAACCAACAGTCTAGAAGAAGAGAGTTTGGGTGGGCAGTTGATAGAAGCATAATGGATGTTGTGATGAATGGGCGAAATTATAGGGATAGATGGAGTGAGGTGGGTAGATATGGCTTGGTTGAGAAGGTAAGGTTTGCAGGATTTAACTAGGGGGAAATGGACTGATAAGCTACACTTTGATTCTAAATCGATTTAAAATCAGCTGGTTAGGAAGCTTGATAAAAACTGCCGTAAAAGTGCTGACTGAAAGTAATAAGTGAAATTTAGCAATTAGCCTCTCCTTCTCAACATAAATTATCAAAAAAAATTGAAATAGACAAACTAATCAAACCCATATCATTTGAAACTCAAAATATGTGCATCCGTCTCCCCTCCTCTCTTGGGTTTATCCTCTACGATCCCTAGATATACCCGTTTTCTCCCTTAGATTCAACCCAGACTCCTAGATTATGTGGGAGCAGCTATGACTTGGGTATTTTTTCCATGGGCTCCCTCATAGTGCATACTCTCCCTTTACTGTGCTCTCTCTGTAGGTCCTAGCCAACCGAACTCCCAAAATCTAAGTTAAAATGAACATATCCCACCAAGTGAGAGATAAATGGATAGTTGAGAGGTGCCCCATTTAATTTAGGGTAAGGGTATTAACTAAAGATTTAATAAGAGGGGGGCAAAGGAAGTCGGCTAGGGCTGTTAGCGTCCGACGTCTCAGTTCAGAGAAGCATCTTTTAAATATAGATATTTCATACAACACCTGGAAGTGTGTTTTTGCGTTAAATAATAAATCTATGGGTTTAGAGTGGTGCCCTGAACGAGAGTTAGGAGATCGAATCTGGATAGCTAAAGAATTTTCTAGAATTACCTGCTTGAATATTTTTGACTAATGCATTTATTTTAAGGTAGAAACAATTTCCGCGTGCTCCAACTATTAGCTTCCATAATGATTTGAATCACAGAAAGTCATTTCTATTCATTACCCATCCATAGCAGTTCAAATTTCAAACTTTAGCTAATTTCAATTATTCGCTCATTTGCCTCTACATTTCCTCATGTGGCTTCCAGCTGACATCGAATTTACAGTCAGCCTAACCAGCCTATCCCTCTTAAATGGGCATTCAGTTAAAATATTAAATTTGTTGCTTTATGTGCTACTACAGGATTCGCTATACAATAAATTTCTTATCAAATGAGCAAGTTGATCCTTGTAGCACTCCTCGTTGTTGCCTCCATGTCACAGTGCAACTTCGGCTGCAAACAATCGAAATACGTCCCAGTACAGCCCCAAGCATTGAACGTCCTTAACTTCGGATGCGGCCAAGGCAGTTCATACAACAACCTGTACGGAGTCAGCTCCGCTGGTTACAACTTCCAGTACTCTGGCCTCCCCAGCTGGATCACAGTCCAGAGTGGAGCCATGCTTGCCGGTACTCCCCCCGCAGGAGCTGGCCCAGCATCCATCACCGTAACCTATACTGATGCCAACGGAAACAGAAACTCTCAAGTTGTCGTCGTTGCCCCATCAGGAACCAGCCCAAGTTCATCAGTTACCGTCCCATCTGGAGTTCCAGTTAATGGAGGATCACCAGTATCAGGAAGACCCTCAGGACCAGGAGGAGCCCCAGGAGCCCCAGGTTCCCCAGTCACAGTCCCCCTCTCACAACTCCCATCAGCTGTCTATGTCCCAGGTTCAACTTCACCCGCCCCAGGATCACCCAACACCCCATCAACCAACCTCGTCACAGTTGTGTTACCAGCTGCCCAATACCCAACCCCCACCAGACTCAGCATCGTCCCACCTGATGCTCCAACTGCCGGAGGAAACAGACCCAACCCCGCTGCCACCCCAGAGGACAATGCTCCAGTCATCGCCAGACAGGAGGCTGCCGTCAGAGGACTCGCCAACGCTCTCGATGCCGTAAACAGAGCCAACAATAACATCAATAACCTCCAAAATGATCAGACCAACTCTCAGAACGACCTCAACAATGCTTTGGACTACCTCCAAAACACCAGAAACGCCCTCAGAGACGCTCAAAACTCTCAGAGAAGCAACGCTGACAGCGTTACCACTACCACCACTGACATCAGAAACCTCCAATCTCAGATTGATGCTGCCAACAGAGAAAATGGTGACCTCAACAACCAAATTGCTGATCTTACCAACCAGTTGAATGGTGCTCAGGGTCAAGTCCCAGTTCTCCAAAAGAACCTTGACGATATCCTCACTGCCATCGCTAACGCTGAGAAGGCCTTGACTGATGCCCAGAACGCTCTCAACAACGCCAACAACAGAATCACCGCCCTCAAGAAGGTCGTTGATGATGCTCAAGCTGCCCTTGACAATGCCCCAGATCTCATCAAGAGAGCCCTTGATAACCTCAACGGTGCCATCGATGATGTGACCAAGGCCCAGAGAGTCCTCGATGCTGCCAAGCAAAGAGCCGGAGAAGCCCAAAAAGCTTACGATGATGCTCTCAAGATTAAGGAAACTGCTCCCAAGACCATTGCTGATGCTAGAAGCCAGATCGATCAGATCACCTCTACCCTCCCAGGCCTCCAGGATGCCGTCAACAACGCCAGAAACACTCTCGCTGACTTGACCAACAGAAGAAACGCTGCCATTGCTGCCATCAACAACAACAACAAGTTGATCGATGACCTCAACAACAGACTTAACGCTCTCAAGGCTAGACTCGCCAACAACGTTGCTTCCCTCAACAACTACAACTCTCAACTCAACCAGGCCCAACAGACCCTCGTCACCATCAGAAACAACCAACAGGTTCTTGATGACAACGTCGGAACCCTCACTGAGCAACTCAACCTTGCTGACAACAATGCCAACAATGCTAGAAACACCATTGAGGACATTAACAACCAGATCAACAATAACAACAACCTCTTAAACGCTGCTAAGGTTGCCCTCGAGAAGGCTAGAACTGAAAAGGCTCTTTCTGACCAAGAAATCAGCGAAAGCATCCAGAGACAAGGTGGAACATTCCCCTACCCTTACATCCCAGGCACTGGACCCTATGCTATGGGAGGAGTCACTGGAAACCCAGCTTCTAACACCGTTAACCCATATGCCCCAGGCACCATCTTCGGAACTGGACCTGGAACTACTGGCCCAGCTGGAGCCCAATCTGGACTTCCCTCATCAGTCCCCGCTGGAAGCCCATATCCCACTCAATCTAACCCCAACACTGGATTCGGACCAGGAGGAGTTCCTCTGGGAGTCCCCACTGGAACCGGAAGACTTCCCTCTAGAGTTGTCTCCACAGCCCAAGGTGCTAATGTGAGCCCATCAGCCCAACCCCGTGCTGCTACTCCATTTGCTGCTGCAGGCCCAAGAACCGGACTTACCAACCCAGGCTTTGGATCACCAGGAGCTTGCGGAGGAGCCGCTAGTGGAAGCCCAGCTTCAGGATCAGGAAGAATCGTCTCAATCAGTGGAAACACCCTCGTATTGAACAACGGTAACAGAGTCACCTGGGGAGAGTGCACAAGCGTCCGTGGAACCCCCAAGGTTGGTGGAAGCGTCAACTGGGATGGTTACAGCAACAAGGGATTGAACAGCGCCAAGAACCTCAATTGCTATTGATTCCACACAATATATTATTTCTAATCCAAAACATATGCTATTCAATATTTCCATTTTTTTTAATGGAAACTATTTATAAACAAAAACAGTTGGTGCTTAGATAAATTTATGGAGTTTTGGAGGGGAGAAGGCAAATTCAGTGCAATTAGCTGCTAAAACATTAGCGTAACAATAATTATAGAATTAAAATTATGAGTACTACACCGGGCGCTGTCAGAAGGTCGCCCTTAGCAATTTTCCACAAGTAGCTCACCAAAAAGATAATACTGTGCCCTCTACCCAAAATGACTGTCAAAGCCATCTCCCACACTTAGGAGTCAGAGCCTAACAGAATCGTCGTTACCGAACAATATGATAGCATACCCGCGTTGGAGTGCCAAGCTATAAAAAGTAACCCAGATGAGTTCTTTTCTGACCCAGAGTTGTCTAATGATAATGAGGTTATGAACTAACACAAAGCAAGGTAACCTGCCCATACATTTCCTAAGGATAGGTTAATAATGTTCGAGAATTAGAATTTGGTTGACGAGATAGTTTAGAGTCAGTCAAGCCAATTGACAGTTAAAGTCAACAAGTAGCAAGAATGCCGTATTCTGCGGCATGCCGAGCAGATTCATAAATTACAGAGTCACCATTTCTACTCGAATAAAAATACCTCGTCTTGTCGCATTGGCCTACTAGACAATTATGAAGAGTTTCAGTAGATGTGTAGCTATGTCCCTGAGAAAAAGCCTAAAAAAGTGATAAAACTGAAGAGTCGTCATTAAAAAACAGACATAGAGACAAGGAATATCACTGAGTCGTGCAGGTATTACAGGACTTGTTTGACTCTCAATTTACAGGAGAAGAGTAGTAGGTTTTTGGAGGTGACTGTCGCGCATTCTCCCTTCCACTACAACCACATATCAAATTTTGCTACCCCACAAAAACACTACTCTACTGAAAACTAAACACAAACATTGACTAGCGCAAAACTTGCTGGTCGTAACTTTCACAGTTGCAAGAAAGCTCCAGGAATAAGACTATTCAGCAACTCAAAGTAAAAGTCTCTGAGGTAGCTATCCAGCCAAAAGCTTAAAGTGGAGAAAATGCGAGGCCAGGTAAGCCCATCCTGCTGTCCTACCACAGAAGCAAGCAGTAAGTCAGTGTTAAATGATAGCGATTCCAAGCAACAACACAAGTATAAATCTATAGTATCAATCAAAAATCTGTTTCCTAAATACCACAAACCCATTAAACTTTACAAGAGAGACAGATCGAACATAAACTTTTAGGCTGATAAAGCAAACTGAAATTGTGTAGTTATAAGCATAATAATTATTTAAATAATAAAATGATACCCATTCAGGACAACACACTTCTTAACAATTATTAGAGGAAAATACATGGGCAGGATCGTGAGTTAGGTAGGTTGAAAGGTGTGGTGCGGGAACTCCAGCAGAATATAGAAGAGTTGAGGCAGCAACACGGACAGTTGAAGGAGGAAGCCAGATAGTAAGCACAGAATAGGGAGGAATCCAGAAGACACATTAGGAGACTGTAAGCCACAGTATAAAAACTGAAGGAAGCCTTAGCTGAATCACAGGAGCAGTACAAGAACCTGTACAACACTGCAGTCGATTTGAGTGAGCCCAATCGCATAAACCTCATAACATTGGGTCATAACCACGAGCTTGAGCTACACCTGATGGAAATGTACATAGAGAGGTATATAGAAAAGTGAGGCTCAACCAAGACGAAGTACAGAAGTTGGCGGGTATCATCTAGCAAAAGAACATTACTATTTCGGAGTTGCTGGTGCATAACTCTCAGCTGAAGAAGGACGAGCTGGCGAGTAGCAGGCAGTATGTTGAGGAGATTAAAAAGCTTAGGTGTAAGCTTGTGGAGTTAGAATTTAAGCAGAGTATATAGGAGAAGCCAGAGGCTGTTACTAAAGTGGATTTTGAGGAGAATGTTCGGGAAGCTTTCGAGGAGATCATTCGAATAAAGGATGGGGAGATTGCTCGAATGAAAGGGGAGTACGAGCTGCAAGAGAAACAGAATAGATAGCTTCTACAATAACTCAAAATTGCAACCCAAAACAGAAGCATCATCGAGTAAGCGTGCTTTCCATTGAGTTACGAGTAGTTACTGCTAGAAAATGCCAAGTTGAAGGGGTCTCTGTAATAAGCCCTCGTCAAATCAGGGTCGATAGACAGCGATCTCAAATAGTTATAACACTACAAATAGAAAATATCAAGACATATTGACAAAAGCAAGAAATTCGATAGCCTATAGAAGAGGCTCATCCAACTATAAACAGAGAATGAGCTATTAGTAGCTAGGAACTCCACCAGAGTGCAGGCTCTCTAAGCCTAGAACTAGGTAGCAATAGCTTAATTCAGAGGCTGAGTAAGAGATAGGTTGAACTCACCATAAAATCCACCGAACTCCTCTGTCTAATGTAGAAGTTCAACGCAGCATTTCGAGTTATCAACCCATACTACGATACTTACGGTTATTCTCTTCTTAAACTCACTTCAGAAGAGGAGAAGAAGCTGAGGGATTACACTAAAGAAGTAACCACCCAGCTAAAACTTAACTAACTTAAGGCCAAAACTTAGATGTTTAACACTGAGAAGAACTCATACGATAATGAACTTAAGAAGGCGAAGGAGGAACTTATTAGGTGTAGGGGAGAGCTTGAAAGTAGCAAGATGGTTATTGCTACTAAATTCAATAGCTAGACACAACAGATAACTAATAATGCTATGAAGCTAGAGTTTTCGGAGGTGCTGAGGAAGATGCTGGAGAGTATTACCCCACTTAAAAAAGCATATGATGAGATCCGTCTGAACTACAACTAAATAAAAGCTCAAAATGAAATGCTGAAGATCAACCTAACGACAATAGTGAATCATTTTGAACAGGCTAGGATTATACCTCAGCCGGTTATTGTGGTTTAATGTGATGTTCGGGAGAACCCACTAGGGAAGAGTTTGGAGAAGGTGCAATAATTAGATAGAGAGGTAAATCATTCCAAGTAGTGCATGATAGGCCTTCAAAATACGGTTAGTAAGTACCACAAACATTTTGAAGCTATGCAGAGGATGGTGAACCAACTGAAGAAAAACTGTTAGGAATTGAAACAGCAGAATAAAACAGTTGTAGAACATAACAAAAAGAGTTAGATGGAACTAGAATAGGCTAGGAAAACTATATCTAGTAGGGCCAACGAAGCAGCAGAAGAGAAGTAGCTACTTGCTTTACACCCTGAGCGACTACCATCGATGATGGCTGTCTAACCAACAGAATAGAAGGATACAGTGAACCAGGAATCCATTAAGAATTTGACGCAGTTGATTGAAGGCAATATTAAGGTGCTGGACCAAATGGAGCAGGAGTATGGGAATCTCCAATAGAAATACCAATAAGCCGTGGGGAAGCTCCTTCTCGGAAGCAATACATCTGAAGAGATTAACAGCTAAAACACCATTCTTAAGAAGAAGCTGGTTCAGATGAGTATGCGAGTGAATCAATACTAGATCCACTAAAATACAGTCTGTTCTGAGAACACATTTTTAAAGGAGGAGGTTGATAGACTTAAGACCACTATTAGCAATCTGGAGGAGAGGATGAGACATCAGGAGCACTCCCTCACAATAAAACAGCAAGCTATCCTCCAATAGACAGCTGCCACTCTTCAACAGAAATAACTAATGTTGGTTACAGGATACTAACCCGGACTGGATGCTAGTTCTGACGCCAAACTAGTAAAATCCTTAATGTAACTCATCCAAACAAAGAACGAGAGAATTACCAGACTATAATAAGTAAAATGTATTTTAAATTAGCGTGTGTAATAAAATTTGAAAGTTCAGGAGCATCTCCAACAAGAGAGGTACAGAAGTACATTGAGTCTGTCGGATCAGAGTGGGCTGGCTGAACTGTTGGATAGAGCTGCTCAAATGATCGAAGAGTTGAGAAACAGAGAGTAATGATATTGTGTGGGTGATGAGTGAATGGGTATTATATGGTGGGAGATAGAGTTCTACAGAAGGGTGTTTATTTAATAAAATTAATCAGAGTAGTCACTTGGAGGAATGAGTTGGCGATAGTAGTAATAGGAGGGATTGAGCGGGATTTCCCTCTCATCAAGGGTAGTGATCTCTCCAGAATCCAATAGGTTCCATCCCAAAAAACTGTCTTAGTTCAGCAGCAACTTAGATGATTATTGCGATATGAATATGGCATCCACAAATATCGGATCGGAAGTGGATAACTATTTCCATAAGCACTCCCATAATTCTCCCCATAAGAACGGTTAGAGGGTAGGCTGCGGACCACACGAGCATCTGCAACATAACGCAGTAAAGTACACCAGAGTTAGGGTTAGAGAAGCTCTTTCGCTACTTCTATACTAGGTTGAATAGCTGGAACTTAAGGAATAAGCTATGCAGGAAAGGTTCCTGTAAAACTTTTAAAGTCTTCGTGAGAATTTACGACTTAAAATCCAAAGAAACGCTGCTATGAAACAACAAATAAGTTCAGTTGCTGGTGAACTGGGGGAATGCCGGACGAACCTGAAGAGTCTCATTCACTAGCTTAAAGACACACAGATGCACCAAAACGATGGCTACACAACCCAGCCTACCCTCAAGCATTATCGCAGTCAGCAACTTATACAAATATTCTAACAGAAAAGTGGAGGATTGCTACCTGATCCTGAAGATGCTAAGCGTGACAAAAAGTACAAGGGGAGCTCTGTCAGGAAAAGGGTATTCCTGCGGGAGAACTGAACCCACTGACTATATACTTCCAGTTTGAATTGAGTGAGTGCATTTAGATTATATTTGAAGATTATGAGTATGCATGCATCAGAGTGATTGAGGTATATTCTGCTCAGGAAGCATCAGCTGTTGATGCTACGTACACTAGAGCGATGATATTCTAGATGATGGCAGCGATGGTCGAAAAAACGAATATGAGGAAAAACAGGAAATTGTACTTACCGATGCATTTACCCACCCACGGACAATGGTGATCGTAACCCTGTATGCACACGTTGCAGCTGTAGCAGTGTACTGTAGAATGCTTGGTATAGATCTCGCACTTTCTACACAATGTGAGATTCTACTCAACACTCTCCTCCCGCTAGTTCTGTCGAGCTATCCCAGGGTTTACAAACGCCACCAACAGGTAACTGATGCACTGGGTAAAGTTAATAAACAGTGTAGTGTTTTTAACTTGCGGAGAGATTGGATGGGTGCTTACCAGATAGCTGACTGCCCCGAACATGGTGGTTAGGATGATAAAACTGGGTAGGAATGCCGAAAAATCAGGTCCAATATTGATGAGCTATACAGATCCAAGTTTGAGTAGGGTTCGGATATTTGGAGGACGCTTTAATTTGATAGGTACTGTTTCTAAGGTGGTGATTAGATTGAGATGATGGGCCATGTTCTCTACTGAGCTTTATTGTTACTTGGTTCCTTCGTATTCGTGTTCCATAGAATTGTAATACACAAATTCAAAACTATTGTGAATTATGGGGATTACACACAGTCAAGACCTCTTTAATTTTTTGCGTTGTTCATACCGCAGTTTAGCCTAACTAAGTTTTCGCTCTAAATCTTCCTATCGCTGACGCTTCAAGGTTTCCTCGTTGATTTATTAACGGGGTTTAATTTCTCTTTTGGGTTAGAACTTCATTCCAGCTAATTGGAAGATGTCGATCTGTTTGGTTCGGGACATATAGGGGAGAATCCAGGGGCCATCGATGGCGCTTATTGTCCGCATGATTGGAGTGCCGAATCCAGAGCCTAACTCAGTAAACAGTACGTATTTGGGATAGAGCTATTGGACAGCTAGTGCACATGTAGGATCCAAAGACACAACTGTACCCTCCGGATACAACAGTATGTAGTTTTCAGCATTATTCATAATCTTAGCTGAATTGAAGTAGAACCCAGTCGCCAGTGCCCTCCTGAGCAGGGTTCTGGTGTACTAAGGTGGAAGTTTCTTATCTTTTTAAGTCAGCTGCTTAAACTCGATAAAGTTGTGATCATCTTTATAGAACCTCTTGCAAATATTGATGTTACAGGATTGAACTATTTAGTAAAGTTGGTTTTTTATATTCTAGGCTTGTCTCATAGCCCTAAAATTCAGGAAGTTTTTCTAACAGAATTCATTCCCCATATCGCTCTCAGCCCATTTTCGGTAGGCTGTTAGCATGGTTTAGTGGTCGCCAGTGGGATGGTTGCACTATTTCATCTTCTATGAGAAGTTCTGGTACTCTTACTCGTTTATCCTCAGTACTTTCTTCCACATGCTCTCTGTCGATAAGAGACTCACCAATGTTATTACTCTCTCCTCCACACCGAACAGAAGACTGGTGATGAGTGATTTTGAGTAAGGGGGTTACAGTGGAAACTTGCACATTTCAATACCCAGTTCAGTAATCTATCCGTCTTCGTTAAGAGCATGCAGTAAATACAGTTAGCTCAGAGCTTTGAAGATGATCTGTTTATCAGGGTTTTCCATATACTCGAAGTTGATAACATCCTTAATTCGCATAGATTTTAGGGTGAGGATGACGTTGGTAAGGGATACTCTAAGTATTTAGGGGGTTGCAAAATCTTTCATTTAATCGTAGAATTTTTAGGTGTACAGTCGTAGACATTTACCAGACTGGGTACGTCCTGCTCTACCCTTTCTCTGGATGGCCTGCACCTTAGATATTGGTATTGTAACCAGGGTATCCATGTTTGTTTTAGGGTTGTAGGTCTTCTGTTTTACAAATCCACAGTCAATTACAAACCCTATGTTATCGATGGTTAGAGAGGTTTCGGCGATGTTAGTCGAAAACACCACTTTACGTATGCCTTCAGCAGTCTTCTCGAATACTCTCGCTTGGTCCTCATTGCTTAGAGCACCATATAATGAGTATATGATCATACCGGGGACATCCCTTCCCTTTTGCATAAGTTCATCCAGCCTATCGTAACAAGTTCTATATAACATATTGTGTACTGTGTGGCTATCTCGCACTATTCTGATCCAGTCAGAAACACCAATATATCTCCTGGTCCCTCATGCAAGTGCATCCTGATAGCAGCTTTGACTGCCTCCTCAACCCTATGATTCTGCTGGATAGGAAAGTACTTGACTTCTACCGGAAATAACTTTCCATGCATTTGGAGTACTGGACAGTTACCATAATAATTGGAGAATGTTTTTGTGTTCAGAGTGGCACTTGTAATGATAAGCTTAAGAGTTCCCTTCCGATATTGAACTGCCTTCTTAATTAGTGCGAACAGGATGTCGGTATAGAGACTGCGTTAGTGAGCCTCATCCAATATCACCACCTGATACTTGAATAGATAGGGATCACTAATACATTCTCTGACGAATATACCGTCGGTGACGTATTTTAGCATTGTTCGGGAGCTAGTTTTATCTTCAAATCGGATGGTATAGCCTATCTGCTCTCCCAGTTCCTGCCCCCGCTAGTAACACAACCTTGCAGCCATGGATACTGCCGCCATTCTCCTTGGTTGAGTAATTACAAGTCTGACTTCTAAACTAAGTGTGGTGTTTACCTTCAATGGGTTTTACCTTGCCACTACGGTACTCCTCCACCTAGCCCATGTGAGCTTTAATTGATTGAGCCACCTAAGCAGAATCAATCATATACTGGGGTAGTTGTGTTGACTTCCCTGAACCAGTATCTCCAGTAATAATAGCAAAATTGTTATTAACAACTGTCTCGATGATCCTCTGCTTGTACTCGAATATGGGTAGGCCTTTTCTGAATTTGTCGATTTCAGTCTATTTAGTTTAGACAGGTTCCATCTATTATAAATAGTCTCGAACAGGCTAACTCTTTATCAATACTAATATTTGAAATGGAAAGAGAGACTAGATATTGGTGCCATCAATGCAAACACTAATTTGCAGTGGCTGGATAGGATGTTAAATGCCCCAAGTGCAAGGGGGATTTCTGTGAAGAGATAACCGAATAGAATAATCCAGTAGGGTTCGTACCATATGAGGTAAGGGTGGAAAGGCCCCAAAGCCTCACTCGGAGAATCCAGCAGAGTTGGATTATCAATCATGGACCTGGCCCCATCTTCGCATTTCCTGGAGTGGAGATGTTTTAGCAAAACTATCTGAATAATGTGCTAGAGTATATACGGAGGATAGATCCTAATCGTTATGGGACCCCACCTGCCAGCAAATAATAGATAAGTAAGTTGGAGAGAATAGAGTTTGATAGCAAAATGACGGGGAAATAGTTTGAGGAATGCTCAATCTGTAAGGAGAAGTTCGCTGAAAAAGAGAAGCTAGTTAAGATGCCATGTAAACACGTCAACCATTAGTAATGTCTGGTACCTTGGCTTAGTAGTCACAACTCTTGTCCAATGTGCAGGTACGAACTCAAAACAGATGACCCTGATTACTAACAGAGGAGGAACAGACCTCAACGTTGATTTCTGTTTATGTTACTTTGAAATTAATTTGGAGCTGTGAGAAGAGAGGATATGGGGATGGGTGTTATAAGGGTTAGTAATAGGGATTTAAAAAATATTTAAATAATGACTAAGACACTTAAGACTGTCAGTGCTTATCAGAGTCTCCTGAAGGAAGATGACTACGATTTGAAGGAGGCTGGACTCAAGACTCTCTTGGCGAACGTTAATCAACATTGGGGAGATATCGCCAACGACATCACAGACATGTACCAATTCAACCTATTCAGAGAGAAGCTGTTCAGAGACCCCAAGTTCTCAAATAAGTCACTTGCTGCCATCCTACTCTCGAAGCTTTACTTTAACCTGAATGATTACAAATAGGCGCTTCATTATGCTCTGCAGTCAGGAACATACTTCAACATTGAGGATCGTAGTGATTTCTCATAGGTGCTGGTTAACAAATGCATTGAGCACTTTATCCAGGGAGCGAAAGAGCACTTTACGACAGGATCGAAGGCTCATGCAGATCCCCTGCAGTAGAGATATAAATAGGTGGTGGATAAAATGGTAGAGAAGAGTATGGTAAGGAAGGAGCACCGCCTCCCACTAGGTATTGCACTAGAATCCAGAGATCTATAAATGGCTAAGAGAGTAATAGCTGTAATGGACTATCATGAGCTAGTCGAGTGCATAATCCAGCATCTAGACTACATGGATGTCACTTTCAGAGATCACCTCCTCAAAGAGATTCTATCTAAGAACGTAACTTCAGCCCATACACCCACCCAATATATGAATATTCTAGTGCTCCTCAAATACGCCAATGACTACTCAACTGTAGCTACTATGATCTACGAACTAGCCAAAAAGTCTGAGTTAGATATCGCTTATACTCTAGCTCTCTAGGTTAGTTAGATGCATGGGTTCAATAGGAAAGTTTCTGATAGTATTCCCACTGAAGCTGAACATACCAATCTCAAAACCAAACTAGTTCAGATACTCCAGGGGGAACTTAAAGAAGAAGCTGATAAACTGTTCTTGAAGAAGTTTGCTAATACTGATCCACACTATCTGAGTCTACTGAAGGCTGTGGAAGCTAAGACTTCTGTGGCTCACTGTAGTTCTATTCTGGCGATGTCGATGCTACAGGCATATACTGAGGATGATTCTTTTATTAAGATTAAGGAGAACTTTGAGTGGGCTGCTAAGGCTACCCACTGGTCGAAGTACGCATCTATTGGGTCACTGGGGATTATATTTAAGAACTGTCGTTCGATTGATCCAGTAAGAAGATTCATGCCAGAATCCAATAAAGATGTTGTTAACCACTTCCCTAACGGAGGAGCCTTCTATGCGTTAGGTTTCATGTATTCGGGTACCCAAGATAAAACTCTGATTGAATTCTTAAGGCAGGTAGCTGTTGATAAGGATCAGAACAAATTTGATGCTATCATGCATGGATTATCGATATCTCTGGGTCTGTTATGTTTAGGAACAGGAAATAAAGAAGTAGCTAACCAACTTAAAGACTTTATGCATACTGGTAACTCAGTATTGGGTGAGGCTGCAGGGTTGAGTATCGGGCTGATACACGCTGGTTCTGGAGATGAACTTGTATTAGGTGAACTAATAAATATGACAGGTGAAACTGATTCTTAAAAATCGCTAAGGTCTGTATGCATGGGCATCGGTATAGTCTGTTTCCAAAAACAGCAACACCCTGAGTTCCTGGATAATCTGGCTGCTAACCCGAAACTCAAACTGGCAGTACCCCACTATCTGGCTATGGCCTACTTCAAAACATCCAATCTAGATGCAGTTAGGAAGCTCCTTGAGTATTCTAATGATATTTCTAATTAAGTAAAGAGAGCAGCAGTTATCGCCCTGGGATTCGTTCTTTACCAGTAGCAACATCTCATTCATTTGATTCAGATGATGATCTACAGCTATAACCCTTCCATTAGGTATGCATGTGCTATAGCTTTGGCAGTGGGTGCTAGATAGAGTAAGGAAGTATTGGATTTACTGTGGCCGCTTCTAACAGATGCTGTTGATTATGTTAGGCAGGCAGCATACATTAGTGTTGCTATTCTACTACAGACAGTCACTGCTATTGCTGAACCTAGGGTGGCAGACTTTAGGAAGATGATCTCTGAATCGGTTGCTAAGAAGCATGAGGAGGTACTAGCGAAGATGGGAGCCATTCTAGCTCTAGGATTATTAGATATTGGAGGAAGGAATATGATGGTACAACTAACCACTCGATCAGGAATTGCTAAGATGGAAGCTTGTGTATCTATGCTGGTTTTCACTAACTTTTGGAATTGGTTCCCACATATCAACTTTATTGGAATGACTATTGTACCCAGTGCCTATATTGGAATCACTACTGAACTTAAAATACCCACTTCATTTGAGTTAAGATCCACAGCCAAAACGGGAACATTCGATTATCCACCATTAGTCGTTAAAGAGGAGAAGAAGGAGGAGGCTAAAAAAGACACTAAGGTGCAACTTTCAACCACTATCAAGGTTAAGGCTAGAGCCAACAAGAAGAAGGGAGATTAAATGTAGATCGAACCACCCGGCCTAGAAAAGCAGGTCAGTCTTCTCAACCAACTAAGCGTACCCCCTCCAAACCTAAAAACTGGAGATTCATCGATTTCGATCCCTGACAATATTAATAGAAACTTTTCATTACCTCCCGAACCCTAACTAAAGGAGGAATAGAAGAAGCACGAATAGGTACAACTAAATTAATTTAGAAAAAGGAGAGTCTGGTTACAGTGCTGAAGAACCCTCACAGGGTGACAGAGAAGCAGAGAAGGTATTTACAGTTTGTGGAGGGTAGATACCATCCAGTATTACCTGATCGCAAAATCGGAATCAATTTCCTCAGAGATTCTAAACCTGGAGAAGCTGACGAGTATCTGGGTGGGGCACTTTTATCTGGGGACAAAAAACTTGAAATTCCTAAACCAGCTGAACCAAAAGCAGAGCAGAAGCCGGCAGTTGTATAGGCCCAACCTCCCGAAGACTTCGTGTACTCTGAAGAAGACAACGCAGCTTTATTGGGAAGCAAAAAAGAATGATAATCTGCGTAAATTTGAATATTAGACAAAGAATATTGTTGGCTTTAAAGATTAGGAATTGTTGAGTACGATATTATTACATTTCAAATGGAATTGGCCTCAACACACGCCTAACACAACAAAATGCAGGAGCACCAGGTTATTCCTGCACGATTCCTTCTGCTCAAGGGCCTCAAACTTAAGCCCACAGCTGATTTGAACTTCCTCAATATGAAGCCACAGTCAGCCCACTATAAAGCTGCTAACACAGCTGTCGCCATTTACGGAAGCCAGAACATGGTCTATGTCATGTTCGAGCTTAACTTCCAGGGGAACACAAAAAAGATATTCCAGAAGCTCACATTGGAGCAGTTCAGACACCTATTCGAAAATTGCACAGAGAAGCAAGCATTCCCTGTGAGGGACGAAGCTACAATCAACGAGAGGATTCAAAGAGTTCGTGATTATGTGACCAAGAATGACCAATCAGTCGATAACATGGAAGGGTTCGTTGAAGACTCATTTAGCATCCTCGTATGCGAGTAGATGAAATAAATGAAGCGCAGCAACCTATGGAGATACCGCCCAGCATTCCTCTGAACACCTGATCTCACTAGCCATTTCAATACTAAAATGTTTGGTTATAAAAGAGTTATTTTCCTAATTAATTTTATATTCCTCTAATTATTAACTAATTATTTATTGCCTCATTATTACATCTTATCTCCTCCAAGGTAGAGATTAAGACTGCAGGAAATTCGGATTAATAATAATCGATTTTTCTATAGAAATATTCTAAATTCTTTAATGTTCAGATTGTTCAAAGCTTCGACCGTACACTCCCTCCTGGAAAAATCCAAAATAACGGCCACTAAAGGAGAACCAATAGAGATGGAGGTGCTTACAGGCTGCTCCAAATATTTCTGTCCTCGTTCTAATTCCGGCAAATAGAACTTCAAAACACTCGTCAATGAGCTATATTAAAAACATCCTGCTTCCGTTAGAACTAAAATACTCTTACTTATCCATCGGGTAGTCGTTCGGAATCAGGCTCTAGCTGACAGTTTCTTGGAGTACCCAAGGAGAGAGTATAAGGGTATGGTAATGATGAAAAAATCCCATGAGAAATCAGACTTGAATGTCACCATATCAACCAACGAAGTATCAGCCAAACTGAACCGTTCGTGTACCTCCAGGTACAGTGTCGACCAATAGCTAGTATTCAACGATATCAATGTATACCTACACGTATATTTGGTACAGCCTTTCTTCAACTATATCATGAAACTATGTGCCAGCTACTAACTCTATGAAACTTGTAGGACTACTCCGAATTGTGTGGCTAGACAGGGGGATTTCGCATTTGTATGGAAGCTCATCAACCAGTTAAAGTATTTACTACCGATAAGGACAGTACTTTCCCATGTGGGTAGGTACTACCTATAGAGCAACCACTACATAGTAGATCTATTACTGACTATCATGGAGGATATCCGGTTCTACTATCAGGCATTGTAAGAGCTTATTAATGTTACAGTGGGTAAGTACCACAAACTGGATAGAGTGGGTATGGAGAACACTCTCAAAGCTCTGTAAGAAATATCATAACTTAATGAGGGTCTATTCGAAATATTCTATCATAGGTATTTTTATAAATTGGTGGAGCATGCCAAATCGCCCAAATGGATTGTAATTACCCAGGGTACCCTGGATATTCTGATAGAGGCTTATCAGGATAAGTATTAGCCGTAGCTGAATTAAAGGAGGGGGAACAGAAGCCTCACCCTCAACAAAACTAAACGGCAGAGAAAGGTAAACTATTAGGAGCTGGATGTATCCTTCGGTTGACATGTGGATTTATATTTTACTTCATCCTTAACTATCCTAAATATATCTTCTACTACAAACCATCACTTCTTCTTCTTCTTATTTTTCTTCTTCTTCAACCCTGCAGGAGGCAACGGCATCCTCAGCCCATCATCAGCTGGATCAGTCATCTTAACTATATTCCGAACAATACACAAATTTTTATTGCTCTATCTAATCTCTTGTAGTTTAGCCTATGTTATGTTGGGGGTAAAGTTTATCAGGAGTCTGGAGAGTGTAGGGTGAGTCTTAACGTTATCCAGGAACAAATCGGTAAGTTTCTACAGACCGTTAGCCTCCAACAGGTAGATTATGGGGCATCGCTTTATCAAGTTATGGAAGGAGTCTGAGATATTTACTAACCCACCAATTTTAAGAACTGTAAGGTTGGTGAATCCCTAAGTTTTACCTTTGCCTTTCTCTCCTGCTATCAGGTTCATGATGGATTCATCGGTTATAGCTGCACATCCCGTTAGGATTAGGGTTTAGAGGTTGGCACAGTTTCCCACTTTTAGCATCAATTGGTTGCCTATGTCTGGTTGGTTATTGAAGGAGAGATCCAGATAGATGAGGGTTGGGTAGGAATGGTCGAGCACCCTCTGAAGCACCTCCCCTTTTATCTAGGGGAGACCTGCCACAGATAGCTGCTTAAGATGTTTATCCACCAGCAGTTCCAGGGTAGCCGCAGTAACTTTCGTACAGAAGTTGATGTTAAATCCTTGGAGGTTTTTGGCAGCTTTGAGACTTGCTAAGCTCTAATCAGTTATTGATGCTGCGTTGTGATTGGCTGATAACTTCTCTATTTCCTATTTGTTCTCCAGGAACTTCCTCACTCCAGATTAAGTAAGTGCCTTGCATTTAGAGATATCAATCGCCACTAGTTTCTAACATGAACGGGATAACTCAATAAGTACATCATCGGTGATAGCAGTAGAGCTGAGTATTAGCTATTTGATGTTGGGTGCAAAATACCCTATTTTATTCACTAAATTGTTGGAGATCCAACTATTGTTCTGAAGGTCAAGGTATTCTAGCTTCGGCCCCATTATTTACATAAGGTTTTGTTCAGTTAGGATAGAGTTGGGTAGTTTCTAAATATGACAATGGGTGTACCTTGAGGTGCCGGATCTACTCGCTTTAGTAGGTGGGTTAGTAAGTGACCTCTCCTATCTGTCTAATCTTCCTACTGTAATCTCCTTCTTTATTGGGACCTACTATACAGGCTAATGGGCGTACTGCCGAGTACTCCTCAGCCTCCTTATTCACCTACTCAAATATATGGCATTTAGTGTCGTGTTTGGTGGTTGTTAGGGTGAGTGCTGAGGGTTTTGTGGTTTCGGGTTGGGCTGCCGACGAGAAAGGCTTCACAAACTCTACCTTCTATCGTTATTTTGGTGGTTTCTCCTGGAATAGGTGCTCCAGATCGTAGTCTCGTTGCTTATGCTATGGTTTGGAGACGTAGATAGGATTGATGAGCACCTTAGGGTAGTTCATGGAGCACCAACCAATCAAACTACGGTGGTTACTGAATGCAGGGAACTGGTGTTTTTAGATGTTACGGTTGACTGTCTCTTTGATATCGAAGTTAGCGTCCGTCATTATTGCAACAGTCGCTCACAATAATTATAAATAAACTGTGCCCAGACGCTCAACCCTACCATATTATCTATTACCTACCCATAGTTACCCAGCTAAACAATAAACCTCCTATCCATCTATTCGAATCGCCACCCCTCAACCACACCCTCATTATGGAGCAAAGCGTTAGTGAGAGAGTAAATAGTTGGAGTGAGTTCAATCTAGATTTAAAATATTTTTAAAATGTCTTACCTCTAAAACTACGCCAAAGAGCAGGGAGGCTTCAGCTTCTAACTCACTCATCGCAACAAACTTATGGAAGAGAAGAACGTCATCGAAAAGTCTGATTTCAAGAAAACAGGTACTACTATCATCGGTCTTAAGTTCAAGGTATATTTTGGGAGACTCAGGATGGAGTGGTACTCGCTGCTGATACCAGGGCTACCGGTGGTAGTGTCGTTGTCGAAAAGAACTGTGAGAAAATACACTATATCGCACCTAACATCTATTCCTGTGGTGCTGGAACAGCTGCTGACACCCAGTTTGTTAATTTGTTTATGGCTTCCAACCTTGAACTGCAGAGACTTAACAGTGGCAGGGAGACTCGAGTATCCGCTTACGTGGCTTTGGTCACCAGCATGTTGTATAGATATGAAGGTCATTTGGGTGCACACCTGATAGCAGGTGGGTATGATGTTCTGGGACCTCACATCGTTATGATCAGTGGCCATGGAAAGTACTTGATGAATAAATCAGCTACTCATATTTGCCTTGGGCTGCTATGGGTTCTGGATCTTTGAATGCCACCAGTGTCCTGTAGACGAAGTTCAGAGACGACCTGACAAAGGAGGAGGCAGTGGAGATTGCCAAGTAGGCTATTACAGCGGGTATCTTCCACGACTTGGGTTCTGGAAGCAACGTGGACGTCACCATAATTACGAAGGGGAAGGTGTAGACACTCCGCAATTTAGTAAAGAACAAGGACTTGAAACCTGTTAGATTGTGATAGTGGGTATTGAAATTAACTGGTTTAACTAATTTAGCATACCATTGCCATAAAACTAGCATTAGGTTAGGCGATGATATATGGCGCCGTAAACACAATCCAATCCATACACAAATTTGACAGCAATTTGAGAATATGTTCAAATATCTTTTTATGAGTTTTCGTCCTCATACTACTACTAGTTCCGTGACAGATCGACCTATTCGGGGTGCTTCAGTCTGATATGCTGGTTGAGAGACCCTTCCGACCTACCTCATTATTATTGTCTTACCCGTATAGCTTCTGACATTTACTAACTGGACACTGATAGTGCCGGGGAATCAGGACTGCTGGCCTCCTTATCCGCTTCTTTCTATCTTCATTATTTGAGTTTTTGATCTCTTCCAACGTCTAGTCAGTCCTTTTCTAGGTTACACCTATGCATACTTAGATGCGATCAAGTTTTTCAATTAGCTACTGTTTGGTTTTAAGAAGCTACCGGAGCTGAGTGGAGAGCATGAAGCTGGCAGCATATAGCTTTTTGTATTATTCGTAGTAGTAATAGTTGTAGTTGACTGCTGAGTTAGGTTGAACGGTACCCTGCATCTCTCTATTTTTATTATACAAACTCAATAGTTAGGTTGGGTCTCTATTTTAATGGGGGGGAATGTATTTGGGTCTTTTTAGAGTTGGTAGCAAAGACAACAAATAGCTCAATAATGGATGTAGGTAAAGTTTGTTAATTTTATGGGATAGTAACACTTTACGAGATAATAACTTAGGATAGAAACACCATAGCATCACTCTTCCTCCTACTCCTATTATCGGTGGGGAATCTGAAGTTTCTACTCCTGTTTAGGCTTCTCATAACGAGTGAAAGTATTCGGTCGATCCTACTATTCTTTACGCAGGTTGTAGGTTGGCCGAGTAGGTGGAGTAGGAACTGGAATGAAGGTTCTTGGCTTGGCTTTCGACCTAGCTGCTATTCTCTTCTTATTCTCCATACTAGCCTTCTGTTCCTTCTACTTCTCCATATACTCCCTCGATAGCCTTAAAGCGGTACTCTTCGCCAATTTCTTTAGATTATCCATCCGATTGTTTTTGCTACCCAGAAACGTAGAGTACATGCTCGTGGCTGGTGTATTAACTTCCTTTCCTTTGTAGATTAGATCGAAACCACCGATTATCTATTCGTCTCCTTTGAGTCTATGTTACAAATCTGGTTTACATCTTCTACAGATCAAGAATAGTCATAACATCGTCGATAAGACCCACCTTAAGTTCGCTATCCTAGTCTGTATTGGCAGACATAGAGGGTCCTCCGTTTACCTCCAGTAACCATGCCTTCATTTTAGTATCAAATAGAAAGTCATAGCCATACAGCTCGAACGATCTTTTATCGTGAGTGACTAGCTTCTGTACTGCAATTAGTGATTTGATGATAGCCCTCTGTATCCCTGAGAATGCCTGGTTTGTAGCCTCAATACCATATTTAGACATCATAAAGACTTTAATATCGTTAAGGAACCACTTCCCACCAATCTTCTTAATGTAGTTGGGAGAGTTGATATTAATAGCTACATTCGTTAGATGCTTATCTGAGTTAGTAAACTCTTACACAAGTTTTAGAGGTCAGAGTTTTAATAACGGTCGTGGGCGAACCTGGCGAAACCAGATCTATAGAGATAGACAGTGAGGGGTTGGTAGCTGACAGTTAGAGCGTAGATTCTCATGTCGAACTTACGTCCTCCGATGCAAAGTGGCTAAGAAATGTATTTTTGACAGACGTAAGGGTCTACCCGCTCACCGTCTTTCGTGGGGTTCCTCCATCGGGATACTTAACTAGATTTGGTGAACATGAATATGCCTTTGCCCTGGCACTTGGCAGTCTGAATGAGTAGGATGTTACGGGTTTCATAATCCAGATATGCTTTTAGTTATCGGCAGTCTTCTTGAACTCCTCGAAGAAGATCATGTACTCACTAGGCATTAGATAGGTGACTGGGAGGAAGTCGTATTCACTTGCTTCTTGGTTGCCCTGCTTTTACAGGTCCCTCTTGAACTTTTTCAAGTTTTTATTGAGTCTATCCTTGCGACAGAGCTCCATCCAGTTTTTGAAGTGGTTAACCTTGGAGGTAGGCTGCACTCTGTACTTCTAGTAGACCCAGTCTACCTGCTACTTCTCGCACCACATCAGATCCCAATCGTCAGCTTCGGTTTACTTCCACTCCCGGTAGAGGAGTCCCTTGTGCACACAGTTTCTGAAAGATGTCTTGAATTTTATGTTGGAGCTGCATCAGAGAGGGGTTACTAATGATTGGGATAATGTTATTTCTTAATGAACTTCCGAAAGTACTCAGACATCAATTATGTTATTATAACCCAACCACTACTAACTTGCATATTCATCTACATTAATACTTATGGGTAAATCAATGGGTTTGGTTAATAGACTTTAGGGAGATGGTTAGCATTATTAGGAGACTGTTGGTAAGGTAAATGCTGACTTAAATTGATAGGTAAATAGTCATAGAAGTAAATCAATAATTCAGCGTTATTTGGGAACAACAAAAATAGGCATAAGAGTGGAAATTTAAATTGGGTTTAGTCTTATTGTAAATGTCGGCTAGGTAACTTAAATTAAAATAGGTGGAGAATACATCAGAGATAGAGCATAACCTGTATTTTGAAATATAAGTTCTATAATTCCTAAATGCAAAACATCAGAATGGAACCCTCCTAAAAGTCTCTTCCCAGAACGATTTCAACTGCCAGAACATCATCAACCCCCTCCACCGTTCCTGATCTCAACTCCATTCCCTCTCTCGTTCAAGTACCCCCCATTATTAAATCTTCTTCCGCAAGTTCTGAAAACGAAAAAGCTTCTACCAAAGTCGATATGATTAAATGCCCCTGTTGTGGGTTAGTTGGCTAGACAACCTTCAAACAGAAGCCTGGAGTGTCATTCTACGTTTCATGTATTCTGCTGACATGTATAGCGATGTGCTGGGTTCCTATGTGCCTCAGTAGCTGCAAGGATACGGTCTGTCAGTGTGCCAAATGTGGAGAAATGAAGGCTATTATCCCAAGTAGAATGTGATCAATTAAATCTACTTATTACTTTGACAATATAAGCCAATGCCTTTTTAATTTGAACTGTCTGTTCATGGATTCGGAAGGTATCTCCCCTGCCTATTGTATTTTTCCAATTAACAATAATGCTTTAGAGTGAATGCAGGTCGCTAGCAAATATACTGCATCACAGGCTTTGATTTAATTGCGAAGATTTATGTAGCACTCACCCGCTTTAATTTGGTATAAACCTAACAATTTAATTGATTAATTAATGTCAATTTATCAATAGGAAGCAATCTAGAACCACAGAATGTGGTTTTCGACGACAAATGAAGATCCCTCTCTGTGACCCAGATAATACAAACTGAATTGTTATAAATATTTATATATTTTTATCCACAAGAATGGCTTCATCACACAGCAAAAAAATCGACGACTCAAACAGGATGAAGGGTTGCGTAAACGACAAAAAGGAGTGTACTGAGCTGTACCTGCCCAGGAAGTGTGAGTACACCGATAGAATCATCAACCCAAAGGACAGATCCTCTGTCCAAATAGTCATCTGTGAGGTGGACCCCTCAGGAGTTATTGACTTCACTCGACCACACAACATCCCTATCTCTGGAGCTGTCAGACAAAAGGGATATGGCGATATTGCTTTGGAGTCCGTTCTCAAGGGCAAGGGATTGTACTGAGTCTGATTCCCATCATCGATATTTAAACTCGCCATCTTCTTTAAGCGACCCATTTACCCATTACCCATATTGTCATTCCTACGCTTTTAATCTAAGTTGAACTTTTATATCTATGGGTCCCCTATTTCTTTTGATTAAAAACTCAGCCAACCTATTTTTGTGATTTAAGCTTCCTGCATAATGATTGAAGTATGATTAAATAGCAAAATGCTCGGAGTATTTCTGTGATTGTCAAATGATATTTTTGAAAAAGGTTGTTGAAAAATGTTTAAGGGAGAAGACGGATCTTAAGACGAAGCACGGTAGGGTCGATAATTATTCTTTTATAGTATAAATTCTGGTTATTAATGCTAAGATCTCTCAAGCGATTAATATTTTCTCATTCTTTTATACGTATGGAAGGCAAAAGGACAAAAGAAGCATAAGGACCTTTGATAAGCTAGTCTACGAAGCTTGGAGGAAGCTTTATAAAGTCACCCAACCCTTCATTTGCTGTCAAAAGGTAGTATTTGCTTGATTTAGGTTAAAGCTTTTCGAGGGCATTCAACAAAAGGTCAAGGAGGCCTATGAGGCTGTGTAAAAGCCTGAAATCACGATAACAGTAAATATCAATCTTAAGTTAGCTTAAAGATGGAAAGGAAGTGAAAGGACAAGCATTCAAAACAACTCCACTAGAAATAGCTGCATCTCTCCCCCAAAAAATCACAGAAAACGCTGTTGTTGCTCGGGTGAAGTACTCCAAGAGATACGATTTCAAGCTTTCGAATAAGTGTGTAAGCGCCTAGGCTGAAGATGAGCATACTGCCTAAAAATCTGAGGAATAACTCGTGGATATGTCTAGGCCTCTCTAAGGTGACTGTACATTGTAACTCGTGTCTTTTGAGGATCACAAGGGTAAGGAGGTTTTCTGGCATTCCAGTGCTCATTTGCTTGGGCAAGCCTTATAACAACTATATGGAGCCTGGCTATGCCATGGTCCACCCCTAGAAAGTGGTTTCTTTTATGATAGCTTCATTGGAGGAAATGCTGTATCTCAAGCAGATTACGATAAAATTAATAGCACAGTCAGGAACTTCGTGCTCGAGAAGCAGCCTTTTCAAAGAATAGTGTTAACGAAAAAGGAAGCTCTTGAAATGTTTGAAGATAACCCATTTAAGGTTCAACTCATTCAGGCAAAGGTTCCATAGGAAGGGTACACCTCTGCCTATAGGTGTGGTCATCTTATCGATTTATGCACGGGACCCCATCTATCAAACACAGAAAAAGTCAAGGGATTTAAGGTGTTGAAGAACTCCTCTGCTTACTGGTTGGGTAAGAAATAGAACGATGATCTCCAAAGAGTGTACGCAATATCTTTCCCTAAGCAAAAGGCACTTGATTAATATGAAAAACAACAGGAATAGTTGGCTAAGAGAGACCACAGAAATATCGGACCCAAGCAAGGGCTTTTCAACTTCAGTCAGCTTGCTCCAGGCTGTGCATTCTTCTTCCCTGAGGGAGCGAAAATATACAACAGACTTCAAACTCTGATGAGAGAGGAGTACAGAATCAGAGGATACCAGGAAGTTATGACTCCCAACATGTACAACCAAGACCTGTGGAAGATGAGTGGGCACTATTTCAAATATAAGGACAATATGTACTTTATCGAACAGGATGGCGAATCCCATGGTTTAAAGCCCATGAACTGCCCAGGACATTGCCTTATGTTTGATATGATCCAGAGGTCCTACAGAGACTTACCAATAAGATTTGCTGATTTCGGTGTTCTCCACAGAAACGAACTTCACGGAGCTCTATCTGGACTTACACGAGTTCGACGATTCCAGCAAGATGATGCTCATATTTTCTGCATGCAAGACCAGATCTAATCGGAAATTATTGGAGTGTTGGAGTTTTTGGACTACGTGTACTCTCTCTTCCAATTTAAGTACAGGTTAGAGTTGTCTACGAGACCAGAGCAATACTTAGGGAAGATTGAAGATTGGGATAAGGCTGAAACCCAGTTGAAGAACGCCCTTAATCAGTTCGGAAAGGAATATAAAATCAACCCAGGCGATGGAGCCTTTTATGGACCTAAAATTGATGTTAAGTTGTTTGATGCCTTCGGTAGATAGCACCAGTGCGGAACAGTCCAGCTTGATTTCCAACTCCCTCTGAGATTTAACCTGCAGTATAGGCACAAAGGCTAAAAGCAAGAGCAGAAGCCATAAGTCAAACAGGAAGAGGGCAAAGAAGGTCAAGAAAAGGCAGCTGAGGGCGAACACAAGTAAAAGAAGGAGGGAGTGAAGGAGCCAGAGCAGCCTAAAAAGAAGAAAGATAAGAAGTAAAAGCCAAAGGAGGAAGAGCATGATAAAGCTCAGAAGGAAGCAGCCTAAGTTAAGAAATAGGAAGTTAAGGAGCAAAAGCCAGACAAATAACTCACTCCATAGGAATTGAAGGCTAAACTCGAAGCTGAGAAAGCAAGTAATCATTATCTTATTCAGAATACGACCAGATTGGAGAACTGAAGAATGGATTCACTAGACCAGTTATCATCCACAGAGCTATTCTGGGCTCCTTAGAGAGAATGTTCGCTATTCTGACGGAGCACACAGGAGGCAAGTGGCCCTTCTGGCTTTCTCCCCGACAAATTAAGATTCTGCCTATCAGCAAAAACGAAAGACCTTATGCTGAGTTCATCGTCGACAGGCTTATGCTTGAAGGTTACAACGCTGCGATCGATACCAGCGGAGACAAACTAGACAAAATGGTGAGAGAAGCCCAGCTGAATTCGTTCAACTATATTGGAGTAGTGGGACCAGACGAAGTGGCTAACAAGTACATAGACTTGAGAAACTGCGAATAGTCTAAGTCTATTGGAAAGTTCACACTCGAGAAGCTTCTGGAACTGTTCAAGAGCCATGACCCTCACAAGAGCAAGAGACGGTTGGAATTGTAAGCTAAAGTAGGATTGAATTCATGAGTGTTGAATATTTGTAATACTCTCAACGAAGTACCTCTCCTTTAAATCATAAAATTAAGAAGGGTTGTATTAAACATGTTTTAATGGCTCAGAATAAAATTTCAATAATTGGAAGTTGCAGTTTATAAATGTCTCGATAATGATTTAGTCAGTAAAGTAAGTTAAGAGTTTGATGATGTAAATAAACAAAGTAATAAACCAGATGTAATTGATCATTTACATAATAGTTTAATAATTAAAGGATAAGCAAAAGATAGTAAAAGTAAAGAAAATTAAAGAAAATAAAATAGACTGTATGTGTTGGCGTCAATCAGTCGTTTCAACAAAAAGTTATGGTTGAGAATACGACTCCTATTGTGTAATTTTGACCATTTACCACCTTTGTCGTTTCTTGAATTGTCTTTTTGCAGTGAACTGCAAATTCGGCATCTCCAGCTAGACCAGCTAATTAAGGGATTACAAGCAAGCTAATTAGCGCAGTAACAGAGTCTTACTTTCAGTTAAACCTATTTCACTTAGAAGAATACTATTGACTTCATACCCTTGATATTAGGGCTGCCTCCTATTATTTGTGCCTTTGACTAGTGTACAGCTCGTTCTCTAGCCTCGAGTTCTCCACATTCTCGAACAACCAGAGCCACAGTTCCTTCTTCTTCGGAACCAAACTACAATATTTAATTAGTCTTACAATTGGATCGATTGGTTTTTTCATGATTTGGGTGCTCAATAGTGACTAAAACTAGTTTAAATTAAAGAATTAATAATCAGAATCATCTTATGAATTTTAGACATGGTTATCTATTAGAATCTAATCAACTTTAACTGCTTGGAATAACCTGTATATCCCAGCGGATTTACAAGTATTTATTACATGCGATACTTCTCATTTCGAAAATCAATAAAAGTAGCCACAATACTTTGGATCAATCAGCAGTTATAAACTAAGAGGAAACTATGGGTTAATAAAAAAGAATATAATATTCACTTCTTGATCTTTATATTGGGAAGTTTATCTTCAATTCTGCTGGTGTCCATCTTGGATCCCCTCCTCTTCGAATCTGACCGCTGCCTTATGATGGGTAATGCCTGCCCATACCTAGACGACCTCTTCTTCTCGAAGTAAGACTCATTCTTGGTGGTTAGATCCTTCTGGTTAGTGTACAACTCGTTCTCTAGCCTCGAGTTCTCCACATTCTCGAACAACCAGAGCGACAGTTCAGGGATAAGGTTCTTCTTTTAAATTTCCTTCTTCTTCGGAACCAAACTACAATATTAAACTAGTCTTACAATTGAGTCGATTGACTTTGTAGGTACTGAGTGTTTACTTATTTCGTCGCTTCTTGTTCGGGATTTGTATTGTTGGCAGCTGTATTTACCTTGTGCTCTATTTTAATAACCCTTTCTGTTAAAATGACGCTGGTAGAAGCTTGCCCCTCCTACTTGCTTTGCTGTTTGCTCTGCTACTGTCGCCTACCATATCATTTTTAGTACATTCGAACGATGAGCTAACGTAGTTGCCTGTTCTACTGTTACAGTTTTTAGCGAGCCTTTCGTTAAATAAGTGAAGTAGCCAACTAGAGACCTACCTGCTACGTATTGCTCTCTTGCTGAGATGGACTCAAAGATCGTAGCTGGGTGCTGATAGAAGTGAGATTACTGGCGTTTTTATTTGTGTGTTAGATGTGGTCTTTGAGGGTGAACTGCACTTTCTCTACCTTTCCCTCAATGTGTTTGAGCTTCTCGTACATACTGATGAGAAGCTTATTCTCCTAGCGTTCCCTCCTACAGTCCTCGCAATCACTCTATTCATCCTACTTCTGCTGATGGTTATGTTTAGTTTATTTGGGCTATGCTTTAGTTTGCGACATAATAAAATCAATTAATGAAATCAGACAACAATCACTTCTTCTTCTGCTTTTGGATCTCCTTCTACAGCTCCTTCTTTATCTTCTTGTTGTCTTCTTCGGCGAAGCGTCGTTCCATCTCAGACTCAGAAAGACCCTACTCGCTTAGGTCTTATTCGGCATCGTAGGAACCGGAGTCTTGATCGTCCATCTCGTACTAGCTTCCGTCTGACTCGCTGCTTTCGCTTTCCTGAATATATCACATAGTTACATCTAATTCGGAAACAGGAGTATATGCACTTTCTCCTTCAGACTCCTCATCTGATTACTCATCCCATGCTAGCCATCCACCACTTTCGACGAATGACTTGAAATCATTTCGAATGCCTGTGAGTACCTTACCCCAATCAAGAATTCTTTGTATGTCACAGAAGATAATATCTGACTTATCCAACCAATCCTTAATCTTTTCCACTTAGGAGATTGGAATAGCCTGCACTCTGATGAACTTCTCGAAATCTTTGTACACGAAAGTGAGATCGAAAGTGGACAGGTTAGCGTACATTCTTTCGAACCATGCTATTTCAACCTCATCGATGTTCATTACGAAGAAGGGCTGTTCGGTTAGGTTAACTAGACATTGTTTGGTTGGCTGTAGGAGACTTGTAGCTTTGAATGGTGTACCTGTGAACCCGAGGTCCTTATTGGGAATCTCGAACTCGAAGCTATCCTTGAAATACTCCTCGCAGGCTTTAGCAAACTCCGTGAATTACCTCTCCAACTTCTTTCTGGCTTGTCTGATCATCTATTCATCATCTGAATCCTCGTCGGCTCTCCTGTACTTCTCGACATCTTCAGCTATTCCTCCAATTTAGGCGTAGAACTGTATGTCTTAGGACTTCTTTTTTCCTATCATAATAGGATGATGGAGTCTGAAGTGGATAGCAGCAAGACTTTCGTCGGGAGGTTGGATGAATGCGTTTTTGATGTTAGAGAAGACCACATCAATGACTTCGCTCTTCTGGTGGGAGGTGTACCTGAAACCATTAAGATGACACTCCAAATGTCCCTTGGATTTCTTATTGACTAAGTGAGGTCTGATTCCAAGATCCTTTAACATCGGCTTTTTACTCTTATTTACTTGTAGCTTCTCCTGATCCACGATTTCTTCCTTATTTTTCTGCTCATCCGCCATATTTTTAACTTTCCTTTGAAGCTATTTGAAACTTCTGAATATTTAGTTGAGGCTTTCCTTGTTTTAGCTCCTGTAAGTAAGTTCCTTCACAAAACAGGCTGATTATGGGAGGGTGGGCATTGTAATATTTCCTACTACACCAGAAATGGGAGTGTGGAAGTTGACTCTCAGAGCAGTAAACTTTCCCTCTTAATGCTTAGCAATATTCTTCACTACTGTGATGTGGAATGGCACGTGGACTCCTGACACCGGTAGCAACAACGCCTGGTTCTTTATATCCACATGAATCTTGTTTTTCTTCAGGTCCTTCGGGAAATCCTCCCTATTTTTGTAACACTCTAGCTTTTCAGGATCCAGCTGTTTTATCTTCTTCAAGCTTCCTGAGAAGTTATCATTCAGCCTGTGCTTAGACTCCTAGAGTTTTCTCTGTTTTAGTTGAAGCTGATGTTCATTTCGTTATTTGAGGTTGGTATGGCTTTGGTATTTCTTCTGGGCTCTGGATCGTCGTTTACCTTCGATTATCACCTACTAATTCTTTTTGGTATCCTTCTTTTTGTTTTCGGGTTTCTTCTTATCATCGGTATCACCAAACTCCCAGAACACCTTCCTGAAACTCTTTTTGGTATACTCATTCTACGTAATTACAGAGCAGGGCGCTTTATCGTTTACCTGAACAACATCGCTCAGTTGCACTGCAAAGGTGGCAGAACCAGTTTTAAGTTATTTGAAGCCACAGGACACCAGGAAGGTCATTCCTGGTTCGAAAACTTTTTAGTTAGTGTCATTAATTCCCAGTTGGCTCTCCTTAAACTCAAGACCAATACCGTATCCAAAGTTAGTAGGGATTTAGACCTCCGGCATTTAAGCTTTTAAGTATTAGACTCCCTTCTTATAAACATTCTTAATCTTTTTGCCAACCTCTATGCTCGAAATTAACAATTTGTGCAGTTGAAGCACTTTATTGTACTGTCCCTCATAGTTTTCGCTCTTTCCGATAAGCAGGGTTCTCGTAACGAAGGTGTTATAAAGTTGGTACTTGCAACCGAACCCCACAATTACGCAGCCTAGCTTGAGATTTTATTTATCTGGCTCAGGCACTATCTTCATCGAAAAATTATTCCCGCTCTGAACTACAGGTCCATTGCAAATATTATCGATCAGGTCCTTTTTAATACCTTGCTGGGAGAGAGCATGTTCAGTTTTCCGCAATTAGTGCTCACTCTCTAGCATCACTTCGATTTTATTGGCGATTTAGGCATGAGTCACAGTCTGCTAATTGTCGATAATGTGCAGAATATGATCGACCAGCTTGTGGAAGAAGTAGGTGGTGACTGTACCCGATTTTTGCATGAGTTCCAATTCAGTGGCGTCCTTAACAGTGAGGCACTCAGTAATGAGGGGAGTGGCATCCACTACTTTGTAATCCTTGCTCTTCATATAGATTTCGAACTCATCAAGAGGAGCATTTTTGCCTCTTTGAATAGTACCAACCTTATGAGTTCCAGAATTTTCTTCAATCGTTTGAGCCAGTTGAGCATGGGCATTTGCATTCTATTCTGCTTGTTTCTCTCGCTTAATGAAGATGATGGGACGCTCGGCAGCCTTCGGATGTTCTTTTAGCGGTTGTAGTAGTCGAACTGAATTTCAAATCAGATACTTTTGCTTTCAGACGTATAAATCGTAATTGCTTTTCTTGTGAAAAGCAAAATGGTGGGCGTCAAGTTATATCCGAAGAACCATCCAAGCACAGCCTCAATATGGGGGTTGGTTTCGTCGGCCTTCCCAGTGACGATGAGCACAGAATCGAAGTCCTTACTAAAGGTCTAAATGAAGAAGAAATTACGTTGCTCCAGGTCCTGTAGAGTTTGTCGACGTGGGCGTAAAAACTCTCTGATGAGATTTCAGGTTGTTTAGCTCGCATATTAAATTAATTAATATAAAGTACATTAATACCGCCAAGTATTTAAACGCCCGTTGAATTTGGAAGGTGCACTTAAATTTAAGAGAAGTTGGCCTCATGCCCTGGTGCGGTTGATGACGAATTCGAGGGTTTTCGGGCCCTTTTGAATTTTGGGTGATCGACGAAAAATTAGGAAAAATTATTAAAAATATTCTCCAATGTCCCCAGCACCTATTTATCCCCAAATCAATTTGTTGAGGATTATTTTCCCTATAATCATTTCATTCTCTATTACAAATCTCAGAGACACGCACACCCTTTACCTTTATTTTTTACTCGTTCCTCCCTCAAGAGCTGTGATTTTTGTAGGTTGGAGCAAATGACACTTCTCGATGTCTGGTGTTGGCCTCTGACGGGTGGAGCGTGGCATTTAACAATGATCCTTACTTTTCGAATCAGTTTCCGACAGTGAAATCGAGAGAGACTGACTAACTGGTGAGGGGATTCGAGTCTTTAAAAGACTATCTCTATTTGGAGTGCGGACTGTCTGTATTATTAATGCCCTAAAACAATTTGAGTATTTAAAACATAGCAAAGATTTATTTAAAGACGTTCGTTCGGTTTGGCAATGATAAGTGATTAAGGACCGTTCATAAACAGGCTATGTTGTACAAATGAATCAGATAATACACAATTTGTCCTACTAATAAAACTCTTGATTGAACGTTTTGTAATTATTTCCATTCTATTGTTTAGTGTTTATGTATTTTGGATGATTACGACTGAATTAAGTTGGAAACAGAATATTAATTTGAAACTTAATATGTCGGAGCAGGAAAACCTTACCAAGTACCACGTACAGAACATGTACGACTTTGGAAAGCATATTAACCATCACGATATAGCAGGGGTTAAGGGGATAACCCGGCAGCAAATGATAGAGCTTTAGAAAAAGAAAGTGAAGTACAGAGTGGACAACTAGGTCTACCTCCGCCAGCACCCTTAGCTCCAAAACATGGTGTCAGTATTCCTATTCAAGGTGCTTGAAGAGAAGCCTTCAGATATACTAAGCTACGCGGGGAAGTTCTTTGATCAGTAAATTATTTGATAATTCAGGCCCGAACTGGAGAAGATCATCGATATTCAGACTAAACACTATTTGGGTAAGGAGGGCATCTGATTTCGTTGACACTTTAGTTACGACTAACAATTAATTTGAATGAGAGATCTACCAAATCCATAGACAATACATAGAGATCAGTCCATCTTCTGCAGTATTTATTATTTGTGTCGTTTTCTGTTAAGTTTGAGCCTCTACATTCGTTTGTTGCGGCGATCTAATAACGAATTCCTAGGGTTAAACACTGTCTTTTAATGCGTCTTATGGATTTTACGTTGGGCCTTCTGCAGTTTGTCGAATATTTCCTCCTCACCAAGATTTTCCCGTTGGAGTTTTTTCAATTTTTTCTTAAGTTTCCTCTTAAGCCCAGTTGCTATGATATTCTCAACCACCTCCGTTTCGTTGTTTGCGTTTATACTGTTATTCATTATGAATGCTTGGAGACCTGTCTTAATCAAGTGTTTGGAATCAGCATCATTCACCTCCTTCTTGAGTGCAGCAAGTTTCTATCGTCTTTTACGCTTGATCCTCTTCTTCTGGTTTCTGGTGAGCTCCCCCGGTTAGACTTTAGGCTCCACTTTGGACTAGTGGTTGAGTTTAGTCTTTTCAACTTCCTTCATAATTGATAGGTTGAGTCTGAAGGGTAAGGATTATAATTATGGAATCAATAATCAAGAAAGACAAAATAGAGAACTACTACACACTGGACGATAAGAATCTGGGTGAGGGAGGGTTCGGTGTAGTCAAGAAGGCTTACGCGAAGAAGGATAATCAACCTTTCGCAGTGAAAATCTACAAAAGAAAGGAAATGGAACCAGAAGATGAGGCTTCCCTCTAGAACGAAGTCTTAATTATGAGTCAGGTAACCCTCTACTGAGTTAGGTGAACCACCCGAACATCGTGAAGCTGTTTGAGGTGTACGAGGATAAGGATAAGTATAGTTTGGTGTTGGAACTCATGACAGGAGGATAGCTGTTCGATCGCATAGTGGAGAAGAGCCACTACAGCTAATTGGAAGCTAGATCGGTTATCAGTCCGGTAATAGATGCCATCAGGTACCTACACGACCTGGGTATCGTCCACAGAGATCTCAAAGTATTTCCGTTGCGTAATACAGCCTTAAAATCTACTCTATGATAGCAATAAACCGGATGCCCTTATCAAGATATCCGATTTCGGAGTGAGCAAAATCATAACGAATGAGAAAATGTCCACTCAAGTTGGTACACCCAGCTACTTCGCACCTGAGGTTCTAAGTGGCAACGGGTATAACTATAAAGTGGACTACTGGTCAATAGGAGTTATACTCTATATTCTGTTATGTGGATACCCTCCTTTTTCGGAAGAGTCTAATGAAATGCTTTATGATAAGATTAAGCGAGGGGAGTTTGTGTTTCCAGAGGAAGATTGGAAAAGTGTTAGCGACTTAGCTAAAGATTTAGTAAAGAGACTTTTGGTGGTTGACTCCAGTGCAAGATACAAAGCAGATGATATTAAGAACCATCCATGGATGAAGGCTGATCTTGGCAACACTAGTATTCTTGGTACAGTCGGGTAGAAAATCCAATCATACAACACTATTCGTAAGATGGTGAGAGCTAAGAACGCAGTGGGATTCGTACACAAACTGTCGACTCTCAGAAAGGAGAAATCCCCAGAGAAATGAAGCGACTCGTATTTAGATTGAGAACTTTAACATCTAGTTACATATCATATTTTGAGCTTCTACTTTTAAAGGATCTTTTCGATTGCTTCGTAGAAATCCTATACAACTATGTGGGCTGGGTTCTAGGGATCGTTGCCTGTGCCTTTGAACACTCCTGTTCGGGTCAATATTGAAGTCCATCCTGCCTCGTTAGCACCCTTAATATCTGCTCTAGGGTTATCACCGATCATATAGAAATTACCGCCTCCAGGATACTTTTCTTTCATGTAGTCCTCCACATATTTAAAAGCGTTTTTTGTTGGCTTTCCGTAGATGGTTATGTTCAGATCGTATCCGTGTTGCTTTTTGAGGAAACTTTGCAGAATGTAATTGAATGGTCCCATAGCCATTCTCAATAGATGGAATGAACTGGAAAACTGAAGATCATTCTGTGTGGTGTAGTAAGGAGGTATGGGAAGTTTATTTTTAATTCTGTGTTCTATAAGATTGTAGATGGTGTTGAGGGCAGTCTCATAAGGGTTGACATCATTGAGTATAAATATTGCTTTTATGGATTATAGGATCTTGGTGGTGTCAAAAGGCTATCTAAACACTCCACGCTTTTTAATAGCCTCAACTACCTACTAATACGTGAAAGAGTTTGCATTAGCATCATTCCTAACTTCTTACTAGTGATTCTGATGGAGAGCAAGAATATGGACCTAGTCTGCAGTGATGTAGTTCTTGATACCGAGGTCATCCACGATGCTTTTGATGTCCAGGCTGCCAGTGATAAGGATCGGTCCTTATTTAGTGGCTTTAAGAAGCTCCAACTTTAAAGGGGTATGACTGAGCACCACATTCTGGCTACTGAAGTAGGGAGTGTTGAAATGGGTTTTAAACTGTTCGTTCATTTTGTCGGCCTTGACCTGCTCCAAATATCCCCCTCCATTAGTAAGGCAGCAGAAGGGTATCTTGTGCTTCTCTATTATCTTTAGAGCTTCTGGAGTCCTTGGAATGATGTTCTTGCCTCGAATGAGCACTCCATCTATATCAGTGATGATGTAAGGCAATCTTTTCATCAAGTATTAAATTAAACATATCAATGACCATTTCTCATCTACTCCTAGAGTTTTAAACTCATGCACACGCATAGAACTATGATAGAGTAAAGAATAAAGACAGGAGTGAAAGAGACGAATAGTATAAACCGTTTGAAGTTCCCCTTACCAATGCATTTCGATGTCCAAGGACAGTGGTGATCGTATTCTTCGATGCAGAGTTGGCATTCAGTACAGTGCATTGTTGATCTGTCTACATAAATGTTGCATGGTTTGCAATACCGTACTTTGGATCTTCCGTACTACTAGTTGGCTGTTGCGTTGTTTGCCAGTTCAGGTTAGACTGTCGAGTGCTGAATAACTCCAGGGTCCGACAAAGCTACAGCTAGATATGATAATGGTTGCCCTATCGCTATAATGCAGGTGATAACCTGAAGGATGTAATTATTCTCCATACAGACGAGTCCGACTTTGAGGAGGAACCAAGCTGTAACTACAAATAGGGTGAAGGCAGGAATAAAGAAACAATCTGAATTATGAGGAGGGTACAATCAGGACCTAGGAATATTTTTCGCTTGGGTGACTAGTATAGGATCTTCATCCGACCGAAGGTTGATTTTGAGGGATCGTAGTCTTCGACTATTTATATTTAGGATGAGGGAGAAATGCGCAGTTTTTATTCCTCCATTACACGTTTATTTATGGAATCAATTGTTAAAGCTTAAGTAGACAATAAAATAGAGCTTTTACGTTCGAAGAGATTATTAGATCACCACCTGATAAAATAACTAAAATTAAGTATGTATTATATTGTCTATTTATTGCTGTTATTTGTTTCCATCAATTTGGATTGCCATTACACCACGGGCAATTAGCAAACGCTTGCGAGTATGCCGTCCAAGCATCCTTTAGTCCCCACTTGGAACAGCTTCTACATTTCTTTCCATTTGAGCTGTTAACTGGATACCCAGTCACCACACAAACCTCACTCTTATTATGGCACTTGAAGCAGGCAATAGAGCCTTCAAATATCTTTGTGTTACACTTCTCGCATGCTTTCAACGGAAGGGAGTGATCCACTTTCTGATTGATGTTCACCTGAATAAGCTGGTATTTACCTGTAGTAGCCAATCCCTAATCTTCTACTTCTCTTGACTAGACACTATGTTCTTGGGAGGCATATTTACATCATAGGGAGAGGGTATATCTGTTACATCGAATTCGTTGCTATCACCAAGGTTGTTGGTTTCAGGGTCTTCAATCAGTTCATAGATGTCCAGATATCTATTGAGGAAGATAGAAGCCATTCCCAACCAGTTTGCCTTCTGACATGCTAATCCTGCATCATGGTATAGCTTATCCAATCTGATAAGATCACAATATCTCAGCAGTGACACACAGATCTTAGCGTGAAGCTGCTAACACCCTGGTTTCTTCTCAAATACGAGCTTAAGATTAGCTAGATGAGCTATCAACAGGTATTTAAAGAACTCTTGTAATGTGGGGCTACCCGGCTAATTAGTCCCTTCCAGCAGTTTATAGAAATCATAAAGGGCCACCCTCAATGGAGGTACCTACTTGGGATCACACTCCACAAATATCTCTAATGTTAGAGTTTTGTAAGTCGGATAGTTTTTGGGAATAAGTTGCATACCATACTTCGCATAAGCCGATACAGCTTCAGCGAACTTTCCACCTTCCACTGCGAACCTCACATACTAATTGAGGAACCTATTCAATAGTTCTGGTCCTTTCTATTTGGATTTATCTAGACAGTTGGTCCAGTCACCCAACTTAGCGAATATCTCACAAGCTGAAACTATATCCCCATTTTTGTAGCATGCCCATGGATCTTTGTTGGTGACATTACTCTATCTTTCCAGCCCAAGTATGTAGTTCATAATCTTAGAGTTCAGCTACTTGTTTTTGATCATACTACAACAGTTTTTAGCTGCTTACCATTTCTTATCGTCGCAATATATCTTTACAGCCTCTTCGTAGAGTCCAATCTGTTCTAACATTTCACCTGCTGCTTAGTTGCGACCGATCTGGCATAGTCTCTCGGCTACTACTCGTGCTACCTTAACTGCTTTGTCTTTTTAGTAGTTTAGAGTTAGGTTTACGGCTCTCTTCCAGATCTGCTAAAGGGTAGCAACATCTTTAAGTTCGTCTGCTGTAATCATCATGTAAGCTTCGATGGCTTTAGAGTAGTTTCGAGTATCATCGAAGTGTTTGGCTTGATCGAGCTTCTGATCAGCAGTTAGAGCACTCTTATTGGAGATTATTTAGTTGAGGAGATGGGGTGCGTGCTTTCTGGCTACTCTTTCAGCCTACATATTGTTGTCGACGTCCATGTACATCTTGATGGCGAGTTCTGGCTTTCCAGCGTTTATGAAGCAGGTTTATGCCTTCACGTACTACCTCTTATCTATCAGTGTTTTAGCTTGGTTTATTAGGATAGAAGGAACCGACTGTGGATCGTACTGTCTGGCTACTTGAAGGGCAGAGTGGAAATCTCCAATATGTTCGTACATGTTGATAGCCTATTGAGCCTTACCTGCCTTAGCGAAGTGGTCTTCAGCTTATTTATACCTCTTCTCATCCTCCAACTTAAACGCATATTTCAGATGTACATCTCTAATCTTATGCTTAGCGTTGGCATTAGCCATTTTGAATGCTTCATCAAATTCAGAACGATCAGATAGGTATTCGATAACAGCATCAACAAGATTGAGTTTAAGGAGCATCTTCATACCGGTTTCAGGACCTAGTTTCTCAGCCCATCTCTTAGCCAGTTCACAGGTATCTGCGTCAGTTCCATAAAGCTTGGAGCATCTAACGGCATCTTCCCAGTTATCATGCGTTTTGTACATTTCAACTGCACCTCTCCAAGCTCCAGCATCGATGTAGTGCTGTTCAGCAGCCTTAAAGTTGCCTTACTTCTGCAGTTTCTGGGCGACTGCCAGGTGAGTTTCCTTCAGCAGACTGGACCTATACTTGGCGACCAACCTGATCATGTTGTCGTACTGTCCGCACTTCTTGTACATGGCTATGGCCATATCGTACTCCTCCACGACGAGGTACATTTTCTAAGCCTACTTCCATTTCTACTCCTACTCAAACTTTTGGGCCTGTTTCACATACAAACTGACGATTTCACTCTCTGGTAAGTTCTATTTGGCGACCCGAAGGGCATGCTCCCACTTGTTGGCTTTGGCGTACATCTCAAATGCATCTAGAGGGAGTACAGCCTTGAGATAATACTTTTCGGCGAAGTCGTATTGTCTAACTGTGGCATAATGCTTGGCAATCTGTTTGTAGAAGGGTCGGGCGACTTCCGGAGTCTGGTGAGCTAGCAGCTGGATAGCTTTATTCCATTCTCTAGAGTTGATAGAAGCTTCAATAGCCTTCTGGATTGCTCCTGCTTCGATATAATGGTTGATGGCTGACTCGGTTTGTTTGATGGATACCAAATAGTTTCCCCAACGTTCCTCCAAGCTAACAACTAGACGAGGCTCTTCCTGCCTAGCAAGCTCAACAGCTTTCTTGAAAGCGTTTCCTTTGCAGTAGCAATCGAGTGCTTTCTGGAGCATCTGCATCTCCTCGTAGAGATCTCCTGCTTTTTAGTACATACCTCCAGCTGCAAGACTAGCTGCTATCTTTTCTAACAGATCCTGAGGGAAACTCTCCTGATAGTTGTACACTACGTTGGCGGCTCTTGCTGGTAATCCTCCCTTAAGGTACAACTGAATTGCATTAACATACTCTCCCTCGTTTTCCTTTACTTCTGCTGCCTTTTCCTCTTGGTTAGTTTTGAGCAACCACTCAAAATAGTTTTATTTGAGATAGCCTACATCAGGGTGCTTCACTCTTTCAGCCACTTTAATGCTTTCGTCCCATTTATGAAGCTCCTGGTACATTTCCATAGCTTCCTCAGCCTAATTGTATTCCAATAAGATGGATTCTGCCCTATGGAACTGTTTCTCCAGTACAGCAAGTTTAGCCTGAACTTTATGATTGGATATTCCATCAGTTTTACCAGTTTATTTCTCATGCTTTTCGATCAGTTTTAGAATCTTACGCAGATATCTTGCCTTTGAAGCATCTCCTAGAGCTGCATAACAGTGTTCAGCTACAGAGATATTATGGGTTTCAACTGCTATTTTGGCTAGTGTCTTCCAGTTAGCCTCTGTTTCGTTAGTCATTTCAGAGTTATCTAGGATAGCTGCAGCCTTCTCCAAGTCTCTTGCCTCTATGGCGAACCCAAACTCAATGAGGTTTTAGTCGAGGGAATAGGCGATACCGTTTCCTCCTTCAGTAACTATCACATCTGTCTTGCCTCCTTTCCTTTCGATATCCTCAACATCTCCTTTGATACTGTAAATGGTCACTTTATCAGGGTTGTCTATCGAATACCATACGTTAAGGTTGTTTCGGTTCTGAGCTACCACCACCTCACTATCTGGTACCCACTTGGCATAGCTACAGAAGGGTAGTAATGTAGTTTTGGTGAGGGTGGCAAGGTTGTACAGGTATAGCTGCTTTCTCTTGTCCTTGAACAGTAGTTTATTGGCATGAGCATTCAGTTATAGGTAGTCGATCTTAGAGTCGTGGGATATTTGGCAGAGAGTAGTAGAGTTTTGGAGGTCATTCACTGCAATAGTCTGAAGATCCAGTAGATAAGCAATCACTTTAGCTCCTTTATCACTAATTCTTGCTGATAGGAGGTTCGGTTTCATAAGTTCAGTTCTACAGTTACCTAATGGCTCATTATTTCCATACTCTATCAGAGTTAGTTCTCCTGCATTAAATATCATACATAGGCCTGGACTCGTAAAATCGTACTTCTAGTTACCAGCTCCCCTCCATACGACTTCACTAGTCTTTCCAGATTCTAAATCTCCAACAATGACAGTTTCAAAAGTGTTGGCTACCACATATCTATCAAGAAAGATATTAATTTTAGTTATTTACTGGGAATTACCAGACCTTACCACACTCTTCTTACCTGTCGCTAGAGTTAACACTACTACTTGACTTGGCGATACATAGTTGAACTCAAACTTCCCCTTATACTTAATCTTCTTCATACTGGCGTCATAAAGATCGAGAGATCCACACAGATTTCCAGTCACAAGTTTACTCCCATCATTTTTCCAGCAGACTGCTGTCACTGTGTAATAGTTCTCGATTATTTTGCAGGTTATCTCTTACCATTGACCTCTCTTCGAGTTGAAATTGTAAACGTAGAACCTGTTGAAGTTCCCCAGTACAACTGTGTCGCCTGAAGGGTTGAATGCGCACACTGTGAAGTCCCTGACTTTGTCGTCCTTTGAATAATCGAACCTTTGGAGGAAGTTTCCAGATAGATCGTAGAAAGTAACGAGCTGGTCGTTGCCAGCTGCCATAATATTCTCACCGTAGGCTAGGGCGTAAGGGATTGAGTGGTGAACGCACACTTTTCTAGCTGGGCCTTGAGCATCCAGTTGGAATGACATGATTGTTCCGTCAATGTGACCTGAAATAACGGTTTATCCGTCTCGCGAGCAAGCCATTGACACAACGTATTGTTCTGTTTGATAGAGGATGTTAGATTTGTTTACCTTTAACACACCAACTCTCACTTTTCCCTATGCGAGACCGAAGAGGACCTCGTTAGCTCTGTCTCTTGGCCAGGCCATACAAGTTACCTGTGTGGGCATGGGAAACTTATTGCATATCGCCTTTTTATCTCCCCATTCAGACCCTATCTTGTAGATATACACAATGTTATCACTCTGAGCTACAGCGATCTTTTGGGAGTCTGGAGAAAATTACAAAGCTCTGATAAGATATGACTTCTGCTGCTTTTCGGAGGGTTTAGTTTGGAACTTGTCTTTCTTGACCCCAGTTTCATCGAAAAGATGGACAACCTGCATTAGCACAGACTTACCCGATCAGCGGTGGCTACAGCCAGCCTCTTTCCGTTAGGTGACCATGCTATTGCAGCGATCTTCTGCATCCCGTCGACAGGAGGAATGAGATTCCCCGAGTACTTAAGTTGCATATTCAAAAAAATTTAAATTCAGTGGTCAAAACCCACCTTTTAATCACATAATTCCAATGTAAATGGTTATGAATAGCGAATCAAGGTTGCCTCAAATTTAACTCTGCGAACTTCTCAAGCACCCCCATTGCTTCTTCGCTATTCAAGTCGCTCCAAGCCTGAGAGTTGCCGATCCTCCCTGTTTTAATGAAGCTGTGCAGGGAATTCACGACTTCATCTGAAAAGACTTCCTAAAGCTTCTCGTTCAATCTGACCGATTCTTTGTGGAACTCCCTTAGCTTGTGCTCGAATAAATCAGCGAGAATCCTCTTGACTTAAAGCTTCTTACCCACTACAGGAGCAAGTTTGTAGAGAGCCATCTCTGTCTGGGTAAGTTGTCTGAGATCACCGTAGGGATGATGGTGATTGCTGAAGACACAACGGGCGCATGTGATCTTGTTGTCATTAGAGCAATTCGGGGAGATGCAGAGGTAGGGATCAAAGTCGCTGTGAGTGCAAGGGAAAGTAGTCATATCTCAAATTATTAACTCTGACGTTGATTTGACAGCTTTATAGACAATTTTTCGAATACTCGTTAGACCATAAATCACGAGGTGTCGAATTTGATTGTCTTGATGATCTTGAAGGGTGTATCCTTGTCTCTTTCAATCATGTGAACCTAAGAGCAGTTGTATGTGAAGGGTTTCCAGTCTGCTTGGAATTATTGGATTCGCTTCGGCATCTCATTTCCTGAGAATCGTCCTAGTGTCAGATGAGGATGATAGCCGTCTTACGACTTCTTTCCCAGATCGTTGAGAACAGGATACACCTGAATTAGATTTCTACAGTACCGAAAGCATTTTTTCGTAGATCTGGTGTAGATTATTATTCGGAGTCTGAGGATCGAGTACCATCACAGTATTCTTTAGATGGGATATCTTGCCAAAAGTGATTGGGAAGGCCTTAAAGTTCTTGAACTCGTTCTGTAGTGTGGAATAAGCATCATCGAAATGCTCAGGAGCAACAAATGGAAAGGCGATGTTAATGTGAGGTGGCCATCTATCGTAGGCGGTATCGTATTTCTCTCTGATGGGCTGGATCTGGTCCTGTTGGTCGGGTATCGCAACCAGGGCAGTGTGGAACACCTTCTTGATGGCTTTCGGCTACATAATTCTTTTATATCTTAATCTGGCTACCCTGCTAAAATAACGCCTTTCCTGAACAAAACTGAGTAGAACAACCTGGTTATTATTTTTAAAATATTTTTAAATGGACCCCAAGCAACTCTCCGCTCTAATGGGAAGCAACAGAATGGGCCCTCAAGTGCCCAACCTCAACCACGCTGAAGAGGTCAACAAGCCAGATACTGCCTAACAGGTCTACATCTCATCGCTGGCGCTTCTGAAGATGCTCAAGCACGGTCGAGCTGGTGTTCCTCTGGAAGTTATGGGACTGCTCCTTGGCTAGATCATCGACGACTACTCCATCAAGGTTGTTGATGTGTTCGCCATGCCTCAAAGCGGAACCTCAGTTTCTGTGGAGTCAGTCGACCCTGTATATCAGCAAAAGATGCTGGACATGCTCAAGCAAACTCACCGAGATGAAGTTGTCGTAGGCTGGTATCACTCTCACCCGAGTTTCGGCTGCTGGCTCTCTAGCGTAGACATCAATACTCAGGTACAGATGTATTGATTCAGCAATCCTTCGAGCAACTGAACGAGAGGTGTGTCGCTGTGGTTGTAGACCCTATCCAGTCAGTCAGAGGAAAAGTTGTGATCGATGCCTTCAGATTGATCCCGAGCTACGGAGGCATAATGATGGGAGGAGTCGAGCCCAGACAGTCGACAGCGAACACTGGCTACCTCAATAAACCTTCACTGGAGGCGATGTATAAAGGACTCAACAAATACTACTACTCCATCAACATCAACTACAGAACCAACGAGCTGGAGGAGAAGATGCTCCTAAACCTGTACAAACAGAAGTGGAACAGTCCTTTGAAGTTACCCGACCCTCAGGGTGTCTCCGAACGCACCTGCGAGAACATCGCTAAGATGGCTGATCTCGCTGTCTAATATGCCAAGCGAATTGACGAAGGGATGAAGAAGGTATGAGCTATTTAACTCAGGATAAAAAAGAACTGATGATAAAGAACACAGGGAAACTGGACCCGAAGCGACACATCAGCTAGACACTAGAAGAGACCTTCAACCTTAACATTATGAGCACTTTGGGCAGTATGATGTCAACCCGCGCTTTCTGATAGTTACATCAAATGACTGAATATTAAATAAATAGCCAATAATAAGCAGCAACAAATTGAAGCTACCTTGATATAAATTTGGTTTTGTTATCTGCAATCACAGCATCGTTAGAAGCAGCATTACTGCAGCCAAACCAAGTCCCAGCCTGAGCCCTACCGAAGGAACTTCATTGTTAATGGTGAACGTCATAATGGTAGTGTTGATGGTAGCAGTATCGAAAGGATTAGAGTCAGTTCCCATTACATAAAGCTTAAACGTTCCTTTAGCTAATTGGGTGTAAGCAAAGTACCCACTCATAGCATCAGCTGATCGATACGCCAGTACCTGAGAGTACACTGCTGGAAGTCCATTAGGTCCTGAACCAACTTTGATTTCGCTGACCACAGGATCTCTATCCCAAACTGTTGAATCACCTAAATGAGGGTAGCTTTACCTATCAGAATGTAGATGAGGCCATTACTAGCTAATTTAATATCGTAAACGTATACGTAGTTGGGTCCAACATCAACGTACATGGTTCCAGTGAAGGTGGCAGCTCCATTGTAGCTTGAAGCTGAAGCGGTGTAACTTTGAAGGGTAGCCATACCCACAATTTAGGTATTAATTTTATCTAGATTAATATTAACGTACCTCTGAGGGTAGTGCCAGCTGAAGCTGTGGTAATAAGAGCTGCAGTGCCATCAGTCTACAACCCTGTACTGACACCGAAATAAACCAAAAGTTTCTTAGGATCGGTAGCTGCCTAGACTTTAGGTGTAGCCTGTAAGAGTCTTCTCCTTCCCAGTAGTTCCGAACAGTAGTAACCATCATAAGTTGACACCTTCAGATAGTTGATTTGGAAGTAGAGTGCTAGATAACACACCAATTTAATCTTCTGTTGGACTGTCAGAGCAGAAGCAAATGTAAATATCATCTCTGACACCACTCCTCCATTAGTTTAGGTATTGAATGTATTAACTATAAGTGCCGAATCAGTATTGAGTTGGTTGGTGCAGAACCCAGTGATTTGGTAGGAGGTAGTAGTCTGTAACCCACTGACAGTCAACAGTTGGTTGGTGTTTACTGCTGAAATACTCATAATACCGAATTTATCCTGACAATCGTAGTAGGTTTCAGTTACTCTGAGTCCGGAGGTGGAGCTGCTCATCGCATACTGTTTGATTTGAGCGAGGGTTAGGGTACATGCTGAAGTATTATAGGGGAAGGTTCTCTATACATGGTACATAAAATATCCGAATTGGGAGCATTGGATATTGAAGGTGTAATACTTCTTCTGTAGAACATTAGTTATTGGAGTTATTATGCCTGTTGGAGCGGCGTTACTGCCTGCTGCTACACACCTGAGAGTAATGCTGACAGTTCCAGAGAATGAGGAGCTTGGGGTGAGAGTGAGGATGGCCTGTGCTCCTACAACCCATTGAATACCGTCATCTATGAAAATGGAGATTGATGCTGATAGCTGACCTGAGTAGAAGGTTAGGATGGTAGGGTTAGTCTTTAGGGCAAGACCACTAGCTTGAGTGATTGTAACTGTCATATTGACTTGTGTGATGGGAGAGAGGGATTGAGGCAAGGTCACCAACACATTATAGTATGCACCAACTGTAGAGAGTGGAAGATCGAATGTTGTAGTCTGTAGTGCCACCTGTTGGAAATAGTTGTAATCAGTTATGAGAGTGAGTGGTGGTAGGTTAGAATAGTAAGTTCCATCTCCTGACTTACTAAGGTAGATAAACTGTACTCCATTAGCTAGTGTACTGAGTGTTATTCCTGTAGGGTTACTACCAGCCACGAAACTAATAGCTGCTGGTTGTGTAAGCACAAGAGAGGAACTACTTGAAAATACCATGTTTCTATCGTAAGTGCTGGATACTATGGGGGTTGTTCCAGCAATATAAATAGGGCTGCTCTGTACATTGGCATAGGTATAGACAGTAGATATTTTGACACTGTTAGAATCGTAGTAGTTTAGATAGATCTTGTTACTGTCAGTTGTGAATACTGGCATAACGTAGTTACATAGTGATGAGAAGCTTTTTAACACTATATTAGAGTTACTGGAGTCTGCAATTTCTATGTAGTATTTGAAAAAGTGTGGTGACATACTTGTTGGGTTGATAGTCCCACTGACTGTCAGTTGGTAGCTACTGCCTAATACCAAAGTATCAGTGAATGCCATTTTCAATCTGAGACCCCTCACCGAACAGCTATTAACGTAATTCTTCAGAACATTCGACACCAGGGTGAAGGTACAGGTAGGGGTAACAAACCTCAGTACATCACTAAAGATAGGTGGGAAGTTGACTATAAGTTGCTGCCCAACCGTGATAGTTTTGAGTGAGGAAGCCAGATAGAACTGCCATGAAAGGGTAACCCCCGTATCCCTGACAAAACTAGAGGACTGACTGAACTGGGTAACTCTAATAGTAGGGAAGTTCTGTATCTGTAGTACTGTCGAACTAACAGTATCAGCGAACGTACTGGAAGCATTAATATAAACCAGATTATTGTTGAAATCGAACTTATAATAGAATGTTCCTGAGTTGTAGTTTATTGGTTGCTGTACTCCCACTACAACTATACTGAAGGAAGAGGATGAACTATAGGTACCAATGTATTTGATAGTGAGGAGTCTGTTTACTACGATACAGTAGATTTAGGTGGAACCAGAGTAACATTTGATGTCTGAACCTAGGCCATTCGAGTAGTAGGTGGGGAAACCTATGAGAAGAATAGTGTTTAGATCGATTGATACTGAACTGAAAGTGAAACTCATTTACATTATTGAACTGGGAGTTAGGAAGGCTTTGGAAACTGATGCTTGAGGGACTGGAGGTTTGTCGGCCAGGGCGGGTATGCTCAGACTGGCACTAGTTGGTACGTATCCTGTCATATCGCTGGAGGTATTTACGACTAGAGCGGAAATACTGGAGGGAGTCGGTGATACAGTGGTGAGGAAGTTGTAGCAACGGACAGTGTATGTTAGGTTGTTCCCAAATAGATGGTACTTAGGCCAGAGTTAGAGTTTGGCGAAACCTTGGCTAGCATCAATGGCTCCGAAATCATGGCTATAGACTTCATCACCTGTAGGAGAGTACTGGAAGACCACACAATAGGGACTCAACAGTGAGTTAGTGTTATCTGAAGCAAACTGTCCAAGATTGATTCTTATCCTTTCAGTATTATAAAGACCCTTATTTAGTAGAGTGAAGGATAGATTGAATGGACTAACTACTCCCTTATTTAAAGTTTCTGTAATAAAACTCCCCAATTGGAGAGTTGTTGCTCCAATATAGGCTGTAGGGCTGGTACTTGTAAGCCAGTTAAATTGTACTGGTGTACTTGTTGTAAAGATTGTATCAGCAGCAGCAGGAGTGACTGTAGAGGCTAACGAGAAACAGATGATATTGACGCTCATAGTTGAGTTTGAACCTGTAGTGCTCATTCCAAAATGGTAGATAATCAAGTCATCGTTTGTATTGAACAGTGGTTCTTTTACAGTAAGAGTGTAATTTACCTGAGTATAGTCTTGGTTAACATTGCAGCTGATAGCCTGTTTAATTGCTGCTGAACCTGCCACACTCCTATAAACTACACAGGTAGCCTGAAGACTAGGATTAGTGTCGAAAAGTATGTTCGCAGCAGAGGTACTCTTAACCTGGATGACCACTGACTTGCTGATAGGCACTGGTAAATTGATTTTCCAGAAACCCAATGCTTTGCTCATACTTGGACCGACAACAGGTGTCGTTACTCTTGAGCTAATATCTGGTAAATTAGCAATATTTACGTAACTACTCATTAACGAGACTAATTGCCCGCTATTAGTAGAGTAAGCACCTGAACCAGGAACAACCTTACCCCATGCAGAAGGCAAATAAACTGTAGATACTGAAATAGTTGCAGTAGATAAGCCTGCAATATTATCTACTGGACACACCACTCCAGTCATATTCTGATACGCAGAAACAAATGTGGCTCCCGAACTTAGATAGGCTGCATAGTTAGTGTAGTAGTAGAGATAGGTTAGTTTGAAGCAGCCAGAGGTTGATGCTGCCCATCCTGACAAACTTGAGTCCTGGAATAGGTCCCAACTACTGAAGAATGAAAAGGCTGCACCTACAGCTGAGACAGTGTTGGCTGTTACCCCTCCTGTGGTGTGCTTGGCAAAAAGACTTAAAGGTAGAGAGCTGCCCACACTAGCAGCTGACACATCGAATCCATATGAGTTAGTAGTGGTAGTGTAAGCTGTGTTTAGAGTGAAACTACCCGTAGTCAGAGTAGTTATGTAGTCTAGTTTGAGGAAGTTGGCATCACCCATATTTTTAAGAAGTCCAACATATATATTAGGATTGCTAAGACTTACTGGAACAGCAACAGGAATATAGACTGTAAATGCTGAAGTAGGATTCTGTATTGGGATTTCTATTCTAGACAGTGTGTTATAGTTGTTCTTCTCCGCTGAAGTACCTGCACCTGCCCTATAATCACACATTCCAACCATAGCAGGATCAGTCCCATAACAGTAAATTTAGTTGGTGTACATGTTGTGGTAGAAGGGACTTAGATTGTCGAAGAATACTGCCAATTTGAGGAGGTTAGTAGCGTTAGAGGCAGCTATTGTACCCTGAATTTTGATTAAAGTTGGAACTTTAGAACCGTCTAGTGGAGCAGTAGAACTAGACAGATAGTTTACGAAACTTAGGGTGAGGCCTGCAAGTGGGGTGGATGTCTGGGTGAATCCATTGATTAAGAAGTAACTATTGAAGACCATCTTGTTCAGAGGGCCATAGATACCATCAGCAGCAGCCATATAAAAGTCCATCGTCTAAGTATCAGAATAGATTGATGATGAGCTTGAGAGGGTGACCGGGCTGAATGAAAAAGACTTCTTAGTTGCTGTAACAGGGAAGCTATTGAGTAGTCCGTCAGACTTGGTAGCTGAGAACTCGAAATAGGCATAATTATTGTAATTCAGAACACTGTTCTTAATCACTACTTTCGCCTTCGCTGATGCATGGCTAGTAACAGCTTCCTTAATTGCCATCGTTCCTGTAGTTCCAATCAGTGGGTTAGCCATAATCATCAAACCTGCACTGTTGGTGAGGTTGGTATTTGAAGTACTACTAAATGTGGTGAGGTCAGCGTAGGGTACCTTCATGCTAAAGATAAGTGACTGGCTTGAAGCTGACATTAATAGACCTCCTGTTGTGGCGGTGCTGTTAACTCCTACCACACTTGATACTAATGGGGCAGCTGTGCTGTAATCGGTCCAGTCTTTAGAGTTTACAGTTGTGATTGTGAGGGTGTTCTTGGGGACACTGATACTTACTAAGGGTAAGGTGTCATAGCCTTTTACGATATCTGAATTGGATTTTAACCTGGCTGCAATATAGATGTCACTGAATAGACCAATATACGTTAAGAAAGCAAGGTTCTGACTAACCACATACATATCCTCAAACCCATCAATTTTGTTACTGTAAGTCTTGGGTCTATTTGAGAGGAATATTGATTCCGGTGTCTTCAAGAATTACTGGAAATCCTTGCTTCTAACAATAAGGTTCAGATTAAAGAATGTCTGCATGTAGGTGATGTAGGAACTGTTACGTCCAATCACATTTACTGAACTTAAACCTTGTAGATAGGCCAAGAAACGATCTCCTCTGCCCAGATAGAAAGCATTATCAATGTTGGAGATAGCTTGCATAGAAAGCACCTTCACTGTACCGAAACTCGTACAGTTTATGCTACTCTGATAGTTGTCATATGGGAAGAACATCTTCCATCCGATCTGATACACTGTACTTGATGACAGTTGACCCACGCCAGTACATCCAATACTCCTGTTCGTGGGACTACTTGCATATTCTGTCTGGCATACTACAACTTTGTTAGGAAAAGCTGGAAGATTGTGTTTAAATCCATTGTTCAGAACGAAGGCTGAGCTTTCTGATGGAATTCCAATGACAATTTTAAGTTAAAGGCTCGCAGAAGTTGACTGAGAGATTTGGAACTTCACTGTAAGAGAGTTGTAGGGTAAGTAGGTAGGAGTGGCACTGTTTCCTCTGTAGATGTTGGCTTGGAAGGGGAGCAGTGCATCAGGTCTTAGTCCCCATCCTAGGAAAATCTCATGATAAGTAACGTATATTGCATTAGTGCTTAACGCTGATGTTACAAGACCATATCCTAGAATCGTACTTTCTGTAGTTTTCATCGCTCTGGCCTCCACTCCTGCTGCGGTCACCACTACTCCAGGATTGATGACTCCAACCGCGAATCTAAATATTGTTTGGAGGGCAAGTGCTGCGGGAGATAGATTTACATAAAAGATATTGTTAACTGTATCGAATCCACATGTGTATAGTGATGCCTAAATTATTTGAATTTTACATCGAGTTGGCTGATAGTCGGAGAGGTCGTTTTGGCTGCAGATGTGCATGTTCCAGCAGAGTTCCAGACGAATCGACTGTCAGTCATTAAAAACTTGAGCACAAGGGTTTCACTAAACTCATAAGATGGAATGCTGAGTGTTGAATCCAGTAACAAAGTGTAGGAGGCCTCAGTCTTTAAGTAACCGTTATTCCCTGTGAAACTGGAGGGTGTCACCGCCAGAGTGATTAGGTTAGCTGGAGAACTTGCGAGTTCAAAGTACTGGAATGCAAGATTGTCGTCATACACCATCGAGTTGGACCACACTGAGCTCACGGTCGAGAGCTGGATCTGCAGAATGCTGCTGGACATCTGATACTGAAGGGCGTTAGAGTCCAGAATCCGAAACGTAAGCATATACCAGATGCCCATCGTCATAGGAACTACTGTTTTGCTGTCGCTCGAGTAAAAGCGGATGTAGTAGTTGGAACTGAATAAAAGGAGAGTTACCTATCAATTGTCTCTGTAAGGACGAAAGTATTGTATGATGTACCGAGAGTTTGAGTGGTTTGGTCGATAGTTTGGTAGGTGACGGCCAGTAGCGAGGGTGAAGACAGTCCTTCCATAGCGGGAACTGCGGGAGTGAGCTGGCTGTGGAAGGGGAAGGGCAGAGCAACCTTGAGATAATCATCGCTGGTGATGGAGTTTGACAACATGAAGGAAAATGATAGCTGCGTCATTTTTCCAGCATTAGCGTAGTCAACTGACAGATCTCCGCTGTAAATTCTGCCAGCAGACGTGGCAGCCCAGAGGAGCAAGAGGCAAGCAAGCCGAAGCAAGCGCATGAATAATAATGGATAATAATTAAAGATGACCATGCTATATTATTAACAATAAGCATTGATATCTTGAGTTTTGACCACAATATTTAAATACAAATACAGAAATTATTTGGATGCTTTTATGCACTTTTTGAATTATTACAATTTTATATTATATTAAATCCTTCGATAATTTAGGCATCAAGAGAGTTTTTGCTTGATGGCCATACTCATCTCAATGGAACTAAGCTCTTTCTGGACAGAGGTTCTGTCTCCTAGCATGAACATCACCATCTCATGCCACACCCTTACGTTTGGCTCAGCTTATCGGAACCTCGTTTGCAGGAACCTTTTTGGGTCAACCAGACTCTTGGCGTCAATGCCACAGTTAGGCAGTTCCTCTCTGATACTGTTGATTTACCGTTCGACTTGCTTCAGCTCCGCACTGATGGAAGTTACGATGCTTTCGAACTCGAGTTCTCCCATACCGATATCATCGCATATTTTCCGAAGTCTCTCTTCACCTTTCTTGAGAATCAGAAACGCGTAACCAAGTGCGTCCTTGTCTTGGGTTCTTAGTATGTCCATCGAAGCCTTGATGCCTCTTACACAGAAGCTGTGCTCTTCGAGGATGTTCTTCTTCTTGTAGTTTATCGGTGCCTAGCCTTTAGTAAATACCGTTGTCGTGCGTTTAAATTGGCCCCCTTCGAGCGACTGTCCGTTCACTTCCGGGTTGCTTGGGTAGTATCCTGGCTTGGATGGACTGTCGTACCCTGGCTTGTGGAAGTCCTTGTCGTATTTGGCTGTTTCAAGGTTTGTCGCCGAGTTTATTTTGCCTGAGCTGCCTAGTCCGTTCTTGCGGTCTTTTTGGATCTCCCACTCCGGTAAATTTCCCAGACTTACTCTCAGTCTGTCGTCGTGGAACGCTGTAGTCGAAGCCGAAGATTCCTCCGAGGCTATGGAGGCTACGGAGGAAACGTCAGATCCGAGCAACTGGAAGAGAGAGGGCCAGTCGATTCTCCTGAAGTGGTCCTTGGTGAGAACTCGTTTTAAGATGTTTTGAGTCTGCGGGGAAATCGGGTTGATCTCGAGTGGCAGAACCAGGTCGTTCTCCTCCAGCACAGAAATCAGTTTGGCGATAGAGTTGGATTCAAACGGGCAGAATCCAAACAGCATTTAGAACAGAACCACTCCCAATGACCAGATGTCTGCTTTGGACGTGTAGATCTCGCCCTTGAGCACCTCAGGAGCCATGTAGATGGGTGAGCCGAGCATCGTGGAAGCCATGTCGGACTGCTTCTCCAGATTTTTGCAGAAACCGAAGTCTCCGAGCTTCAAAATACCGTTGTGGAAGAGGACGTTGTCGGGTTTGAGGTCTCGATGCATGATGTTATGTTTGAACAGCACCTTGAAGGCTTCTACAAGTTGCTTAAAATGATTGAGTGCCTTTGCTTCGGTAAGGTGGCCCTCCTGCTTGAGGAGCTTTTACAGAGTACCGCCGTTGCAGTATTGGTACACGAAATAAAAGTTGTTGGTAGTTTTTAGCATCTCTATGTACTGCACGATGTGAGGTGAGGGCTAGATCTTGGAGAGGGTCTGAATTTCGTTGATTGTGCATTCCTCGAGCTTGGGGTTTTATTTGAAGAGCTGTACAGGCACCACCTTAACGGCAAACTACTTTTTGCTTTGCAGATGAACTGCCTTATAGACTTTCCCGTACACTCCTTGGCCAATCGGCTCGTTGAGCGAGTAGTTATCAATAATTCTGGGCATCTTCCTAAATAAAATTGTTATATACCCTTACGCGTTTCCTGAACCTCGGTTGGCCATCTCGATACTCGCAATAATAATTAAGATTTCTCATCCAGCTATTAAATGTATTTCTCGACGTCCAGTTACGTCGTTTCCGCAAAACTAATACTGCTAATGATTTGATACTTATAAGAGCCTTTCGGAGTCGATTGAATATTGTGCGATTGACAATAAAAATATTGATAGTTCTCTAAGCTGAACTTTTGTTACAAGAGATTCAGCCTTCATTAATCCAGTTTTATTTAGAGCTGGAGATTAGCTTTGTCGTATTGGCGTTCTTAGAGACTGCTTGGCACAATTAATAGCTAATTTTCTACAGTCAAATAAAAAACTCGAATCAACTTCGTAAGTTTCAGTTGATTCTCACAAATAATTGAATATTTCACAAGTGTACTTCTTAAAACTTGAGAGATGAGATGCAAATATTAAGTGGGATTTGAGAAAATCAAGTTTATTTTATCTAAAAACCATAAAAACTAATGGAGTTGATTCTATCAGTTTGTTGATCTATGTATATTCTTAATAGGGCGACAGGAGCTCGAGCGTGAAACAAAAACTAAAATTACGCAACTGTTACTAATAAACATAAGGTAATGTAATTGCAAATTCTGTTAATTCTATTGTCGATTTTAGTTGTTCGGTAGATTGTATTAAATAGCATCTGCTAATTTCCCTATCGTCAACGCTGTGTATGGCAATCGTGATTATTTACCTTTGTAAGAAGCCCTATCGATCTCAGTTCAACACTCAGTGAGTTAATTAGTTATGTCGCACTTTCTTACAAAGTACCAGCTCAAGCTGCTGCTGCAACGACTTCCCAACCCCAGACTCATCGGTATTGACCTGGGCAGCAGCAACGTGGGCACCGCCGTCTCCTGCGAGAAGATGGAGGAGCCCTATGTACCTGTCTCCTAACCCAGCTGCTGAAGGTGCTCAAGGCTCCAAACATCCTGACCTCCAAGAGCTTCTACCTCTCGCTTAAGGACCTCTGCGTCAGGAACAGCGCCAGTGGACTGGTGGTGGGCTGCACCAGCTACCCGGAGTCAGAGCGCAGGAAGGAGGAGTTCCTGAGGAGAGCGAAGGAGCACCTGGAGCTGCCATACACCGAGGTGGACGAGGAGGGCAGCACGAGGCAGGCGAAGAACGTGCTGATGAGCGTGGAGGAGGTAGCAAGGAGGCAGGGACACCTGCACAACAGGAAAGAGCTGCAAGACGGGATAGCAGCCATGGTCATACTCTACGACTACCTCCTTTACTACAATGGGAA
>JAOXNN020215098.1:0-16899 GCA_028571205.2 Hydropsyche betteni
ATTTGCTCATTTCGGAATTAATTATAGAATGTGCTGTTTTGTTTAACAATTTCAAATCGAATTTGACACATTTAACAGTCAAAATACTTGTATAATAAATTATAATTGAAAAAGGTAGTATGTCCACTAATGAGTTATTTGTTTTCACTAATCACACAGTATATATTATGTTACAAATGAGTTTGTGGTTAGCAAAACCGCATAATGTATATAATAAGTTTGCATTAATAGTTAACCGAATAGGTATATTAAAATGTAATTTGTAAAGATAGCGTAATTTGGGATATAAGGTATTGTAAAATTTCAGTATAAAAAATGAGATTTTCATTAATTATAATCTTAAATATCTTTTACTATTTATTATTGTTGAATATTTTATACAAATGATACATTTTTAAATTTATATGTATATGTTATTTTATTTTTTATAACCTTCAATTCAATTTATTTCACAAGTAAGATAAAAAATTTGTATAAAGAAAAACCTAAAGGTACCCGATTATTTCAATAAAGTGATACTGATACTTCAAGATAATTAATGCAATAACATAATAAAATAATGCAAGGAAGTATTTTCCAACATTATTGCACAAGAGGAAATCCGAATACGTAAAATATTGCACCATTGTATCGATATATTATAAAATAACCCAACGTTATATCATCCTTTGAAAATAGCTCACATTCAGATATCTCTAAGTGAAGGATAAACCTTCATTGATTCTATCAACACCAAATCGTCAGGAGGAGCGTCAAATGTTTGGCCACCTTCAGTGGGTGGTTCATTACTCACCCAATAACAATATTATTATATTATTATGATGACGATGTACGTGGGGCGAGCCAATAGTACTGACAAGATGTACATACAAATTCGTGCGATTGTTTACCTAACAGCAAATATTAGCCAAACTAATGACGTAAACTTATCGAAAATTTTGATGATTCTGTTGAATGTTTTCAATAGATCAAATAAGATTATTGGATTTATATTTCGGTTTAACTTTCTGAGAAAATCATGGAGTTTGATGTCAGAGTAATTTTTTTCTGTTGAACTTTGATAAGACGACACCAGCGGTACCTAAGTGTTTTCGATTAAATAAATAAATATATTGTATGTCACTACAATAGCCGATCTGTTTAAATTTGAGTCGAGTGTTTGTCAATATCCTCCAGAAGTGAAAAATAATATTTGAATCCGATTATATGATTACGATCACAAAAATTAATAAAGTAATAAATTTGATTCTATCATATATTTTTACACCCTAATTTTCATACATAATGATATATCTTCCTTTGAAGATTTATATCAAATATCATTTACGTTAACATTATATTTATTTCTGTTGGGGTGGTTTTCCTTGTTGAATTTACTTACAATGTAAATTCCAAAGTCTATATGTCAATTATATGAACTTTGGAAAAACGAGATGGAAAGTGCTTCTCCAATGAAAAATCGATTATTACCAAATATAGTAATTAGATGAAATATTCAGAGGAAATTTTAAATCATATGAGATATGTCCACAGTGCAAAGTGCAAGGAGAAATATAAGTTATTTGCTTCTATAATGAAAAAGACAATATTGTGACATATTAGCATGTAATTAAGGCAAATAATTTTTTTTGGAAAATTTAAAATACTTGAGTAATTCGGAGATTAAAATAGTTACGAGATATCGCGATATTTAGCGTTAAAATATAATAATGATCAAGATCTGACTTAATTGAACGAAGTTGTTATTGAATCGTTGTTATAATTGATCATCAACGACGATCAATTATAATGACGAATACGAACGACGATTCGACGTTTATATTCAACATCAGTATAAAATAACCATCTCAGAATTTTTAAATTAATTATTTCAACCCAATGGTTACTTTGAATGCAAAAATTATGTAATAAGTCCTATGTTCTTGTATCATAATCAACCAATTATTACATTATTGCCATCCACTGCAGGACAAGGTTTTATCAACAAGCGTTGATAGTTTGGGTATTACCTTATCGCGTCAGCTCAATACGTATGTATTGATAAGGGGATCTTTGATAGTCCCTAATGTATGTCCTTATATAGTCATTTTTATATCTTATATAGTCAAGTTCAGCATGCATACTCCTAGGACCTCCAAATTCAAATTAATTTAAAATACCTATTTATAAGAATTATTATTTAAAAAAAAAATGGTTTGAACTAAAATATATTTCCAGAGAAGGCGACATTTTGAACTTTGCCTAACAGCGACACGTTGTATCGGGACTTCGGAACAATAACAATATATCGATCAATCGATGATCTGGTTAGTGAGCACTAGTTTTTCCACTCGAATTTTCAAATGAAATAATTAAATTAGAAAGGGTCGGAAAGGCCTCAAAAATGGAATGGCTTCTCTTCGCCTGAATCCAGAGTATAAATATGAAAGCTTATCATAAAATCCATATCTCAAAATTCCAAACATGATGAAAATAACATCCCGACAAAAAACCGAGCATAAACAACAAACAAAACACTTCAATTACCAACCGAAAAAGAAAACATACAAATCAATCTCGCCGCCCACACCTCACCACACAAAAATTTTCTCATAGTCGAAATTGCATCAGAAAAATGTGAGCAAACATCGTCATTTTGGGCGTCGAACACAAACAGTCGACGCCGACCAAACACATTGAACACAGCACACACCCCCGTCCCGTTTGACTGCCTCCATGTCTTTTTTCGCGGTTTTTTGCCACTGTTTTGACAACGAGGCTTGACCACGAGATCGTGACCGGCTCGTGAGTCACCAAAGAGCCGGTGTCTGAGATGTGGATGGGTGAAAAAAAGGCAAACAAATGGCGGACCGCAGGAGCGCGTGCTTCGAGGGACCGACGACCGTTCTTTTGCAGTGTGTCATTGTGTTATTGGAATACGTGGATGGGGCACTTCCGATGGTGTGGTTTGATTGATGGATTGTGTTTAAACACGTAAACAAAGGTTTGGTTTGTTCGGGATAGGTGATTTGGGGTGGTGCAATCGTTCTGGAGGCTAGTGTTTGGCGTGACAAATTGAATTAGATATAATAGATTCGGTACGAAGTATGCGTGTAAATTGTTGAAGTAATAACTGGTTTCGTTGATTTTTTTATTAATTTTTATGTATGTACATTGATTATTTTTGAATTTTCGACTTGAGATAAAATAATGAAATTATTGCTAATTAATTAAAATTAAGATAATTTCTATTTCAATATAAGTGTGCAATCTTGAACAAAATATGATATTTCCAAATTGTCAACTTACCACGGTACATTGTGATTGATTTCATTGACTTTTTCGAAAGTAATAAAATGTATGTATATTATTTAAATAAAATTAAAATTTTAATAAATACTTTCAAATTTTCGACTTTCAGCAATTATTTAATAAAACTTTTGTTAATTACGGAAAGCTTTCAATTTTTTTTCAAATTCAGTATTATAATATACTATTATATAGGCCCGATGTTAATAACATCAGCTGTGAATTGATAACCATACTATTATGTAATAAAATAAAAATTAAATATATCTATGCAAAAATATTTTATAACCATGCCATTGCGAAATGTCTCCAGATTGTTTGGCGATTATAGCCGTTATTAGTATGATAGAAGACCATAAAGACTAAATTTGAAGCTCGAGAATGATGTAAATAGTGTAGCGATTATGGCCGTTATTTTAATGGGCATACAGGCTAAATTGGAATGGCAAAGCTAGTAGTTAGTAGGTAATAAGCATCATATTATATTATATACGTTAACTGTATACGCATAAAAACCATATTAGAATAATTTTATAATTTATGAAGTCGCGAGCGTCATTCGAATAAACGAATAGATAGACGGACACACACACACAGATATCCGTGTTTATATATTATATAAGGGATAAGGGATTATATAATATATGTATGAAACACCATTCAGAACCTAAAGGTTTTTGCTTTTTACGTTCAAGATTCTGGAATCGTTTTTAATGCAAAAAATATACATATTTATAAACGATCAAAAACATTCGCATGACAATTATTGAGAGAAAAGCCCATTTTTAATTTTATAAATCCGATTTTACGTCATAATTAACCAGTCTAACCAGAATAGTCTAGGCTAAATGAGAATATCAATCGATCAAAGAGACCATGATAACGGCCGTTGCAATATTTATATGTAATTTACCATTTGAAAATTGAATAATGCGTATGAAATATGATAGGTCAATATTATCTGGCATTTCAAAATAAATAATTTTATAAATATGCGTGCTAATCATATTTGAAATGCGGTAGAAAAACATCCTAATGAAAAAATCCATTGATAAATTAACAATAATTCGAAATATATATAAAATTTTCGAGTTTATTTCATCATTTTACAACATTAGATAGTTTTCATTGCTCTTTGCCCTTACAAAAAATAATGTTAATGAAATCTTGGTGTCTCAATAGTGACGTTCATAATCTCACAATTCTAAATTAACCGCGTTTATAATGATAACCTATTTGTTACTAATATAGGATTTCACGATGAGATAAACGTGATTCGTGTGTTTATTGATCTATCAACAACAAATAAAAATGTTCATTGATATTAATTGACCTGGTTATGAGAAGTCATTTATGTTGTTCACATGAGGTAAATTGTTGAGAAAGCTCGTGTTAACATACAATGAACTTAAAGAGTGATAGTGGAATCCCCTGTTCGGAAGTGAGTCAATCCGTACAAACCGGTTAACAAATTGCAAATGAAGAACATAAAGCAGATATACACAATCATAATAATATAAATGAAAAACAAATCAATTTTTAACCGTACAATTTTTTTTCAAATATTTTATAAAACAGTTTAATACTTCAAATTCAACATTTTGAATTTAAAATATTATTAAAACTGTAGGAATGTAATATTAAGACTGTTACAATATTTCATGACATTTTCTTATAGTTGAATTTAAAAAGATAAATTTAAAGTTGAAAAATTTAAATTTGAAGCTTAAAAACTGTAGTATAATTTTCATATTCGACAGTCGATGAATCATTTATTTAACGAAAAAAAAATTAAACTAAAAATACTTTCTCAAAAATAAAGCAAAATTTTTCGAAAAAAAAAACCATACACTTACAAAAACCGACTATTCCAAAAAAAGAACACTTCAAAAATTATGGCAATGCATTTTTTTTTATTCACCGATAAATTACTTAACTGTTATTTGGGTCATTTCGTAATTTTTCATCAATTTGTAATTTTTATGTTGTTAAAAATATATCGAAACATATCGAACGTGTATCGGGTGCTCAATAAAATTAGCATAGACATGAATACATAACACAATACGAGTGCAAAGACCTATTATACACGCTCGAGAATAAACTGAACAAAATTTTATCAACAAACAAATATTTGAACAAGCAAATGGATCACATCACAAAACCAATTTCGATCAACTTACTCGAGGACTTCACACATTTTCTATGACGCGTGAGCTCTCCACGAAACCAGTTTTCCTTTTCCAACCGATATCTTGGAAAATCCTGAGTTATTGTAGCTAAATACGATAAATATTTAAAACACCAGGTCTTTTTGACGGCGATTGGAATACCGTACATCAAAGTCGGTGCTTCGAATACCGCGATGATTGTTTAAGGTAAAACACAATTGGAGGATATACTTTTGTGAAAATCGCGTTTGGGTTGCACACTTTCAGTTTCGTTCGCCGGTTCTGGAAATTGTGACGTGTGCGAATGTTATATAAATTGAAGTCGATAAGAAATGTGTGTTGTATTATGAAAATTTAATTGTTCGTTAAGTCTTTTTCAACCGAGACAAATTACGATTGTGGGAATGGTCGCGATTTCGTTATGAATTTTATGATTTGTTCCGAAGATGTGACTCATCGTCGAGGAAGCTCGAGTGTATAATAACAAGATTAATCTATCGGTTTGCAATTTGAATATGTTGTATGCGGGAAACTTGAATGACGTGTCATATTAAAATATTTAAAAAATCTTTGGAATGTAAAAAGAATTAAGACACTATTGCACAATATTTGTATTAATAGAATTGACTTAACTTGTTTTGAACATGAGCATTATTGATTTATTACTCATTGAGGACTGATATTATATGCTATATCTATATTAGCATTATTTATGTATAAATTAAAACAAATTGAATGAGATTAAAATATATAGGGCAATGGACTAGTTACCTAACATTCACCTATCAGAAAAACGTAAAAATTAAGGTTTCGAACTAATTTGCAAGGTACTAAGAAGGTATATATATATATATTATATATACTAGAGGCACGCCAAATCATTTTGGAGACTCAGTAAGGGTTAATATTCTTTAGATGCAAAACAAGCAAAAAAAAAAAAATAGAATTAAAAATTTTGCAAATCCCATATTTATAATTCGTGCGAGAATTTTTTTTGTTTCTTCGATTGATGTATTTATATTTAAAATTGCGTAAATCACTAGAGTGTTTGCAATAATTAATCAATATAAGAATATTATATCCTAACATTAAATTTATTGTTTCGTCAAAATGTATTTAAAATAAGGAAATAAATACGGTTTTTCTAAAAGCCGATATATCGGCTCAACGTACTTTCGGCGATTCTACGAAAGCTGATGATCGGCTCACTGGTATTAAAAGGTATAGACGAGATATTATACATCTATTAATTCAATATCAAAATACTATTACTTGAATTTGATTTTTTTATCGAAATGGCGAACGATAGATCTCATCAATATTTGCCTTGAAACTGTGATTTTCTTAACGTTTTCGTTAAGAAATGGTTTTATAAAATACAAGTTAACGTTGAGAAACTTGCAGGTTTTCAACTTTTTATAACTGAACCTTTCATTATATGATTCATCATAGAGTCTTATGAAAGTGGGAAATTCAGCCAATATGTTTATACAAAATCTTGAGTGAAAGATCAAGTATGATATATCATCATTTTCACACAAAAAAAAAAACAAACAAGAACTATACATCACTTGTGTCGTTACTCCAATATACCATGAATAAACTTTTTCTTAAATTCGTTACAATATCAAGAATTTTTATCAATCTGCGCATATTAATATCATTACATACGAGCAATCACAAATCCAGAATCTAAATAAATCGGTATATGAAACATCGAAAATAAATTCACTGCCACAATTTCGTGACGTTTTATTAAAATAAAACGTCACGGAATTGCGGGGGTCGAAAATATGTAAATGAATCCGCCAAACGGAAGAGATGACCCTCATTCTTCCTGTAACAGGGATGACGAACCTTCGGCATCATCCAGTGTCATTACACTGTAATTTGATGTTTAAGGAAATGCATAACTTGTTTATAATATAATGTGTAACATGTCTGTGGTCAGTGAGAAGTAGGGTTACTATTATATATTTTATTTGAGAGGATAATTTTTTTTTTTAAATAAAATTTAATGTCATAATTTGGCTTTGAAATGTTTCTTTCTATAAATTTTTTGGTTGAGAAATATATGAAAAATTAAATTGTATCAATATGAATATATAATTTTTAGACGAAAATGTATTGTATTGTATATGATCAATTTTTGTATTGATTATATTTCTCAAATACGAAGAGAGGAATATAGTGAATATTTTGCTACATTATTAGTTGCTTCGGGATAATGTTGAAAATTTCCTATAAAAAACGTTGAGAGGGTTTTTTTCGATGATCAGCAATAATGTATACTCAGTAAAAACCCCAATAAAAATATAAACATATTGTCAATTACTATAATTATTTATTAAAGAATAGAGAAATTTTATAAAAAAATAAACATCTCCGAAAAAAAGTGATAAAACTATAAACATTTTTTTTTGTTTTTATAATTGTTGCTATTTAGATACGTTCTAACTTCAGAACAAATTTTCCTTAATTTTTATTTAAATTAAAATATTTGTCCTCCTAATTCAATTATTCAACTGGTGACCCCAGTGAAGAATATCAGCTGGTCGATGAGTCAAGTATCGGCATGCTGATTGCGTCCGAATATTTCGCATTTTTGGTTTATATTTTGTGACGTTTTAATGACGTTAAATTAAAAAATGTTCCGTTTGAATAATTGACCTAGAAAAAATAAGTAGTTCGCGAGTTTTAGTTTGCATAAATCTTCAGATATAATAAAAAAGTTTAATTGATGCATAAAATGAATTTAAAAATATTAATTATCAATAATTTCGATTTGATTTTAAAAATATTAAACATTTAAAATTTTAATTTGATCATATGTGAATATAATAAAAAATGGCATTGAAAAATTCCAGGTAAGACGTGTTATTGATGTATTTAAAATATCACGCAAATATTCTTAGAAAAACTAACATTCACTGACATTATAATATTTTGATTCTTAAATTAATGAAAATTATTATTAAAAAAAATTATTTATAACTATATTTAAATTTTTATTAGCGTAATTGGATAATGACCGTTTCTTCAAATCAACATCTGCACAATGACATTTTTTTCTAATTAAAGCATGTAGGTCGATGCTATTTTTTTAAATATAGGCAGATATGAAAAAAATGGTACATTGTTTTCAAAAGGAAAATCGAGTGGTCGTCAATTGTAGACATGTCAAAAGACAAAAGATGTGGGTTTCGATTTTCACAGAAGCTCGGCTCGTTTCCGAAAATTTCACCTACACTTTTGCCAGAGAGTTATTTATGTTAATTTACTTTCGTACGAAACCGATTCTGCTACAAAGAACAATGAATGCTAGAAAATGTAATTGGGAAAATCATTTCAACAAGTTTTTATCATAATAATTATGCACTTCCTTGGTGCATTTGATTAAATGTTATGCAACTTTGTTCGATTAATGTGAAAATTTATTCAAACAAATATGTAAAGAAAATATCGATTTTGTGTTTAAAATTTTTTAATTTTTTTTAAATAATTTACGGTGGATTTTCATATTAAAAAAGATAACTTATAAATTCAGTTTGATGAAAAAAATCACACATCAATTTCAAAGTGGAAAATATTTTTTGCAAATTGAAAAAAATTAACCTAAATTGCACGAATATTCAAATTATAGTAAAATGTACTAAATGAAGGTGGAACAATGATAAAAATATTTTTTTCTTTATTTACGAAAATTTATGGATGAAAAGTCCGTATGATAAAGTTTCAAACTATTATAATTAATAATTAAAACAAACAGAGCCATCTAGAGCGCAAAACAACAAGCTTTTCATTCATTATAATGTTACATTTTCTTTAATGGGAAAACTGACGAAAACATTAAACACTGCTTCAACAAGGATAAAAGTAACACGATCTGGTAAATATTTACAAAACAATGCGAGACTCATATATTCTATTATCGAGAATTCTAGCGAAATACAGACGAATTTATTGAAGATGAATCATAGAAGAATCTCTTATTATGACTATTACGTGAGGAAGTTCTATCAAATTCAACTTACCAGCAAGAAAAAACACTATCATGACGTCTATCGATTCCAATACGTGAATTGTTTTTAGATTACTCATATTCTAACATTTTTTTCCACCCTATAGTTTTCCTTGTGTCGAAACAGGAGAGAAAATCACCTAATTGCAAATTTTATTTTCACTATTAAATATGTACTGATCTCAATCGCATATTATTTCGAAAAAATTCCTAGAAAATAATTATTAAAAATTATATACATATATATTTATATGTAAAACTCTTAAGTGTTCTGATACAATAATATAATAATTAAATTCGTACGATAAAAAATAATTGTTTATATAGGAAAAGATCCGTGAGTCAAGAATGGAAAAAAATCGTATCACGTGAGGATCAAAATGTAATTGGGTACAGGTGGTGAGATTGTAAATATTTTTAATGACTTTTTTTATACGTATTGTCAAAGATAAATCATGATGGATATCCTGATTGAAATGAATCATAAAGCATCCTCGCAAGTCTTTGAAACTTGTATTAAACGAAAAATAAGAGTTGTGACTAAAATGCAAAACATATATACGTTTAAAAGTCTATTAAAAAAGTTTCATAACCATTACGTTCGTGAAACGAATGAAGATAAGCTTTATAAAAGTTTGTGTGGTGCTTATTTTTTATGCAATCAAAACACGTTTGATTATCAAGCACGTGATCATGTCACTTAACATTCACGATCTCATATTGCTATTTTTAACGGTTTTTTTCTTATTGAATGACGCATTTTCAAACATCGCAGACTGGCACGAAAAAAAAACGTTTGCAAATTTTTATGATTTTATTAATGTTTCAAACTATTCTTTTAAATTTTTGGATCAAACAGGAAAATTTTTGAATCGAAGTGAAAATTATAGGCACAATCTATTAAATAAAATTATCAATGTGTTGAAAATTGTTTAAGGACGAGTAATAAATTGGCTTACTTTACAATCTGGTTCGAAAAGTGAAAGTAGAATTAAAATATACAATCGATATGTATAATAATAAAATATAATAATTTTCTGAAAAATTGATAATATAATTAGAGTCAAGAAATATCGTTAACCTTTTTGATCCAGGATTTCTGTGTAGGGATCACAACTTCTTAATTTTTTTGCTAGTATCCCAACGTTTTTATTTCGATTTTAGTGTCACCGGAGATATTTAGCGTTCGTTGGAATTTTTATTATTTGGTTCAGGAACGAAATCGACGTCAGTTGACTTTTGAATTTCGGCAAGTGCGTGTGTGAATATCGCGGCCAAGAGAAACACTGATAATTACTTTATCATCAAATATTGCAGGTATGTTACAATGTGTTTTTATATTGATATCCAGTGGCGTGCCGTCATTGGAACAGAAGGAACAGGCTGTTCCTTTAATTTTTCGTAAAAAAAAAGGTAATATAAACAAGTGAGAAGAATTGTATAAAAAGTGATGATGATGATTATGTAGCGAAGCTCGGAAACTGAAGTACTGACAATGAGATATGTCCACTCAGTCTGCTTCCATTTTGAAACTAAACATTCGGTATTGGCGCGTTACACTCTATACGCGGTACATCGAACACTAATCATTTTTGGATTACCTCGATTCTTTGAGCTTTACTATAATCTAAGTAAGACTAGTGTAATTTATACTCGTCATGTATCATTCTGAAAAAAAATTGTGTTAAAGTAACGTACATTCACACTGAAATTCTTCATTGTAAATATGGAAGAGGAACAGTTCGGCGAAACACACGTAGGGGAGAGTTGGATAATACCATGCCCCTAAGAACTTGGACCTATAATTCAGACAGGGTTTGATGTACAGATAAAAAATGCAGTTAAGTAGTAGAGATTTATTTAGCTACAGCATGGTAAAATATTTAAAAAATTAAACAGAAAGTAGTTATTTCAATATTAAAAAAAAATGGGAAAACGCGGTATTATCAGACTGGTTTGATAATATCGTGCGGAGGTTTGATAAAACCGTGCTCTTAATAATATCGTTAATTTCTATGAGTAACCTTAGAATAAATAAAAAAAAAAACAATTATTAGTTTAACCAAATCCAGATAAGGAGTATAGACTCCTTCTATAGCTTGAGATATTATTTTAGAACTAGATAAATCTACTATAAATAATATAACGAAATAATAACAAAAACTTAGATTCATTAAGTCAACAAAAGTTATATACTTCTACATTTATTATTTTTTTAATGACTAGGTATTAAAATTAGCAAAAAAGAAGGTTGGGCCGCAAAGAGTTAAACTTTAAAAACTTTCAGCAGCGTAAATGAAAAGTATTTATTGACGATTTGACGTCATTGTAATTTTTATTAAAAAAAAAATATTAAAAAATTTAAACGACCCATCAATAAAACGTCATTGAAAAAATCAAGGAAAATAATCATAAATTATGTAAATGAAAATTTATCAAAACGATGAAACACTTCTATTATAGTGACAACTCGTTTTGAAACGTCACAAATTACCCGTCGTGACGTCAAACTACGTCGCCATACGTCATTGACATTTTTCTAATAATAAACTGAACGGCCATGGCTTCAACACACCCTTTTCTATTAATAAACGGATTTGTAATCTTTACGATGGGGAAATTAGAACGTGCGCGCGAACGACGCAGTCAATATAATATTTGGTTACGTGCGTTAGTAAAAAATCACGTTTGAACATCCTGTAGTGCCTGATCCAGTATGAGGTTTATGTGATGATACATGTTTTATCGCGTGTGAATGGAATATACCGAATTCTCTTTTTGCACGGATTCGAAATAACACGGTCCAAGAAAAAGAACTGATTATTTTTTTTACATTGATTTTTTCACTTAACACGGTTTTAAAAAAAAATCACATATTGGACTGCATTATGTGCAAGTGATTTTTCGGCATAAAAAAAAAACAGAAAACGGGCATGTTTACTATCTAGTAGTGATACTGATTGACTGCATAATTATGTTAAATATATTTTTTAAATAGGTGAAAAATTACCGTTTTTTAATCGCGTATTACTAGTTGGAACACATCTAACATTTTTATATGAACATCTTATCTTTTTTGCACGGTAGTCTTTGGAAAGTATCCCTCATGCAAAAAGAGAATTTAGTGTATTGAATTAATAATCTGTGCCGAATGGTGTATTTCAATGTTTTGGGCATGTCGTGTGCAGCTTAACTTCGGTGATCGATCGTGATCAAAAAGATGAAATCATTCAAGATTTTTTTTCATTTGGAAAATAACAGCGACAGCAGTATGTGTGTAAGCTCAATGCATTCGATGAGTTTGATTTTTGTGTGATATATCTCGACTTAATTCTTATAATTAGCCCAAATTTGTAATTATTTTTTAATTTAAAGAGGGGTCATACCCCCAAAGATTCCCACCTGAAAATATCTAAAATTCAAATAGAAGATAGGATAATAATAAAAATATATTATACAAAAAATTTATTTTTAAATAACAATTCTTTCATTTTATTTTTAATACATATAAAAATATTGATAAAATTATCAAAACACAAAATTTATATTAATCATTTGTATAATTCCATTTTTAAAATCTGTAAAAATACATATAATTAGAAGACTTATTATGAAATAAACCAAATAAAACAAAATATTTACGCTGGATTTTCTTGATCTGAATCTGCATTTTCATCTACATCCTCATCTTCGTGTTGTCCTATAAAATATAAAATAGATGCAGATTATATAAAATAATATTTGATCACGGGGGGAAATACATGTAAAATTTTCAAAAAAGTTACTTTTTTTTCTTTCATAAAATGATAGTATAACATCTTAAAAATATGTCACCAAATTTTCAAAACTAAATTCAAAATATTTCTTATATAAAAACTTGTAAACGTGCCCCGCGTAAACTTACAGTCCGAGCCTTGTGACAATTGTAGTTGCAATATAATTTTTTTATTTTTTCGAAAATGTGTTTTTCGACAACATAACAATAGTACATTAGAAAAGATCAACCCCAGTGTAGCAGCCAATATTTGAAGATTTATCTCGAGATGACTATTTGAAAGATGCATGGGTAGCCATACGCAGAATGCAAATGAGTTTCGACTCGACCATTTGGTGTCTAATTCCAAAACACTTACACTCAGGTTAAAAATCATTGAAATTTCTGCGTATATTTCAGCTACATTGTTCAATGAAGGGTATACGTCTCTTTTACAAATGATGAATAATTTCGAAATGATAATTGGTAGACAATGTAAGTCATACGCAGAAAAAATAGATGCACATAAAATGACTCAAGAATATTGGCGCAGCTTGTTAGCTACTAAAGAAGCACGTCAAGAGGAACTTCTGAAGAAAAATGAGTTCTACGAGGGTACCGAAGGACTATTATACGGCGCTGGAATTGCTGACTAATCGGTAAGTTACCGCAATTATTGAATTTTTTGTGCCTAAATTTTCATTTTTCTCAAAACTATGTTTTTCAAATCGGCGTGCAGGATAACTCAAAATTTTTTATATCAATCGTGCTGAAATTTTGTACACATCTTTTCAATGATATTACTTTCTATATGAACCTACTTGTTTTGAAAAATTTGATGAAAAAATAATTTTTTCAAGCAAAAAACTTAAAAAATTGATTCAAAATTCAAGTTTTTTTATAAAATATTACAACCCGGGAATTTTTCTTTGTTTTTAAGTTCATATAAAAAATATAACCATAATAAACATCAGAACTTATATTCTTTTATTTAAAACCGATACAACAGGAGCTAGAATTCCTGCCAACCAACAACTCTCGCAGCGACCTTCCCGGAAGACTGGATTATAAATCGGTCATTTTGAAATTTAAAACAAAAAAATTTTTTTTTGTAATAGTTGAAAATACTAATAAGCCATATGTCAAGTTTAAAAAATACTGAGCGAGTTATTCTTTAAAAAAAATTAATCAAAAACAAGTAAAATTCACGCGTTTACATGTACCTCTCCCCTTAATTAGATTAATTGTTAGAATATAAAAATAATTTAACCAACACTATGAATGAGATAAATAGTGATAAAAATCAATCTAATCTAATTACAATTTAAAATTATTATTTTTTAAATTTACCAATTCGACTATTAAAAATTTCCATGTTGCCCCAGCTCCACTTAAAAACACTGGCTTTTGAACATTTATTGTTTTGTTAACTAGTGGGTCATTCATAAAATACTTTTAATAAGAAGTGTAGTCAATTATTTATTTACATATCAACAATAAGATGAGAAAGTACAAGAGAACAAATCGCAGCAATTAAACGACAATATATTAGAACCACTATACACTCCCTCTTTCAAGCACACATCTTAACAAACCTAAGAGCAGAATTTAAACAGTATAAAAACTTCGAAATTCCACAACCCTGCGATGACTGCATATACTGACTCCCACTGACAGAACGCCTGATCCCGAATTACAGATCTCGCAAAATAACACCAATGGTGATGGAAGTGTAGATTATGTTTATTTCAATTTTAACAATAGTTTGCAGGCCACTATATTGGCCGGGCCAAATTACAGGTGATTATACCTGGAGGCCGGGGATTGTTTTTAAAAATTTATTAAAAAAACTGCATCGAAATTCATAAATATATTCAACATACATGAAACAGTAAAAAAAAAAAAGTTCTTAATAGTGTTTGCAGATGGTTCTATACTAATAAAATGGCAGGTATTCAAAAAAAAAAAAAAAAATGCTTGTAAAATTATTTTTTTAATTTTAATTTCCAATTCTTAGACGGTGCAATCCGAACAAAATTACTAGGAGTACGTATGATTTAAGGAAGTATAATATAATAGAAATGATTATGCAATTCATTGGTAATTTTAATTATGAATCTCTAGACGGTGCAGTTTCAACGTAATTACCAAGAGCACATATGATTTAAGGAAGTATTATATAATCAAAGTGGTTAGACATTTATTTTTTTAATTTTAATTTCGGATTTTTAGCCCATGTAATTTCAACTCAATTACCAGTAGCATATGATTTATGAAAGTATAATCAAAATGGTTAGACGTTCAATTTTTTAATTTTAATTCTGGATTCTTTGATGGCGCAGTCCGAACGAAATTACCAAGAGTACATATGATTTCAGAAATTATAATAGATATTGTTATGTAATTATATTTTAATTTCGGATTTTTATATATTTTAATTGTGTAAGCATCTATAATGCATATACTACAACCCAATCCTGGAAAAATTTCGAAATAGTATGAAATAATTTAATGTTAAAAGAACCATTTTTCCAATAATGGATAAATAGTGATTCTTGAAGTATGAGAATCAAACATTTTAATCTTTCTCAACCCAAAATTAAGTAAATTAATACATAATTAATAACTGACTAATAACAATAAAATTACAAATTAATAAATAACTAATATCCGACTAATAGCATAAACGTAAAAAATAAAAATATAATGAGTAAAAAAACAAATTTCAATTAACACATTTTAAATGACATGTAAGGATTCAAATATCAAGGAATGTGAGAACAAAGTACATAGAATAGAATAACGTAGTTATTCCAATTAAGATTATCGCACAATCATTTAGATAAACTAGATAGAAAACACTTTCTACATAATTTATAACAGACTATCATCAATTAACTCTTCTACAAATAGATTGCTGTGATATAATTAGAGTTGATTGCATGGTTAATTCTGAATAATAAGGTATAGCATGCTAATCTATATAAATAAGAACTTCTCTTTTAGTAATGGTGAAGACTTATGACGAGTGTTTTACCGAGGTCTAAGCCACGTAAGACCAATGGTCTCGTCTCGTCTGTCAAACTGGTGGTCATTGCAATCTCAAAGGAGCCAGCGAGGGCGCAGTTTGCTCAGTCTTTACCTCGTTGCCCCCTTGGGTGGTCATTGCGATTTGCTTTGTGGAGAGTCAGTGAGCAAAAAGTCTAGCACATAAACTTGCATACCTTTGGTCCGAGAGCCTCCCCACTGGCATGGACGCATCGACTCTTATGGCACATGTGCCTTATCAATACGAGTTTGGCTCTCAAATAAGGTATATAGCCTAGACCCCCAATATTTAATGGGAAGACCTTGTCCTGCAAAGGGTACAAAACAGGTTGACGAAAATGGTGATGATGATGATGATGACGATTATGACATTGTAACATTTGAAAACTGTGTAATATTACATTAACAATTATCAACGAAATAAAACGCAATATCGGATTCAGAATTTATTTCAAAAAGAAATTATGAAAATAGCATACAAGTACAAGTTTATAATGAAAATCAAAAAAGTTTAAAAATAAAACTTTTTACTAAACCAGAATCATCATCATCATCATCATTAGCAGCCTATAGTTATCCACTGCAGGACAAGGCCTTGCCAAACAAATGCGGCAGTT
>JAOXNN020215166.1:0-16880 GCA_028571205.2 Hydropsyche betteni
GTTCATCGGGATAAGGGCGAATATCTTGAGCCTGCCCCTCATCTTCCTGAGGAAGTCTCTCGCTTCGGGGTCGCTCTGCTTCTTGGTAATGTAGATGGAGAAACATAACCGGTACAGTGGCATGATCAACACATTGAAGAGGTTTATGTTTAGTTTGAGGTGCTTTTAAGTTACGAAGGAAATTTTTGTGAAATTGCCTCATAGTGGTCGCTGAGTTTGAGTTTACGTGTGAATGCCATCCCCAGGTATTTGTAGCTGTCAACAACTGGGTATCCCTGATACTACACACTTTGACTTATTCACAACCATGTTGTTTCCCCTAGCCCACTCCTAGATGGTTGCGATCGCCGTAGTTCCTCCTGAGTCCCAACGATGATCAGGTCATCTGCAAAGAAGTAGGCCGTAATATTTTTCCTCTTCAATACTTTGAGTAAGAAGAGTTTAATATTAAGGAGCCGATGCAACTCCTCAAATAGTCGAAGAGTTGCTTTATCAGCAAAATTAGCGAGCTCAGACAGCAAGTGGTTTAGAGTTTAACGAGGATAGAGGTGGGACTGTTGTAGATTTACGCGAATATTGAGAAGTAGTTGGATGTATCAGTAGCAGATGCTGTTGCTACGGAGGGATCGCTCAATAAATCATTGTCGGAAAAACCTGAAGTGACATTGGTGATATCTAGTAGCCATCTAAAGAGTAACTTCAAGGGTATGAAGAGCAGAGGAGAGAACATTGCAAAACTAGTGAAAGGCTATTATGAATAAGAGAAGAACAGAAGTTAAACATTTTTAAATACAGCAGAAAGTTTAAATAGTAAGCTTAACTCTCTTGGAGATAGCATGAACAGATTCCTCAACAAACTTTCGGAGTAACTGTGCCAAATAAATGCTGGTAAATACATTAACACAGAAATTAAAAAGGTTGTATATACACGACGAAGTTACTGACGTCAGTTGGTTGATGAGTTATTATCTTAACATGTGAAATTAATTAATATGGTTAGTCATTGAGATTGAATGATTCTTGATTGTTTTGAGTAAATAAATACATGCTAATAGGAAAATTAGCAGAAAAAGGTTTATTCAAATCAACACACCCAAATAAGAAATGCCAAGCAGAATGTAGCATTTAGTTGAAGAACACGACCACTATTTGTGGTATAATTATAATTAAAAAAGTAGAGAAAGAATGCCCGCATGATAGGGTAAGACGATAGTCATCAACGTAGAGCTCGATACCTTAGGTCTGGATATGTTAGTATGACGAATGATACTTCTTTCTTTTGTTCATTATATTTGTGGAAAATGTTATTAAATAATGGTACTCGTTTGTCTTCTGAGGTTTCAATATATGCTAATATTGTTAGCTTATTGGTGGGACCTCAAAAGAAAGACCCTATTTGCACTAAAAACTCCTTTAGAATTGTTACTAACAAACAGCCGTAATAAATATCTGCCTATTTTATTGGTATGTAGTTAACAGTTAAATACTTAAATACTTAATATTGAGAACTAAAAGCCATTTGAGCAATTTGTTTCAATATTAAAAAATTAAATTCTTCGAACTATGAACGCACTTCCAACTAAAGGCTTACTCTCTTGTCCCAGACATTTGTAGGTTTTGAATATGGTATGCATCGATCCTACTTGTCTCAAACGTTCACTTATATGTGCTGTTTGCTACAAAAAGTAGCATATGTCTCACACCTTCGGAACAATCAGACAGTTCATTACCAACGGTTGTATCGATTAGCTGGTAGACAATTACAAAGCCTAGGGTAAAATCCATTAAGCTAAGGCTTAATTCTGCCGAAGGATAGATGATTTTCGAGACAAAGTCTTAAAAACTATTTAGAAGACGAGGGCAGCTGGCCTTTCGACTTATGATAACATGTGTAAATAGCTTAATCTTGACCTAAAGTCGTGGCCATACTAAAGCTAGGCTCAGAAGGTTCTTGAAAATTCACTGTCGAAATCACCACAAGAAGCTCTGAGGGTTTTTGGTGATTATCTGCGAGGGTTTTAGTACTAGGAATCACATAGGTAAGCCAAGGAGAAATTCGCATAACCTTACCGAATAGTGGAAACACACAAGAGGCTTAATAAGCTGCTTAATGATTCTGAGACTGAAATAAACAAAATTTTCAAGAAGCTGGTCAATAATCTGAAATCTGAAAACTAAGGATCAAGGGATTCTTGGGCTTAAGAATAAAAGGAGTATAAGGGATAATCCGACGATAAATGGTTTATGGACAGCTCTTTGGAAAAATCTTGCAAGGATTTGAGTTAGATTAAGCGGACTACACTTTAGTAAAGTCTGGACGACTCATGGATTTAGGCAAGCAACCGAAGATCTCCTAAAATGAATTACAAACAGAACCAAAAAAAGAGTAATTTTATCAAAATCAAGGATATTAAACGTGGAGATTATGGAATATCATTCAATGCAAAGGTAAGGATTGGGCTATTTAGATACTATCTGTTAAAAGAGTTTAGATCAATAAGGATGGGAACGAGAGAGTATACCTTCGTTGCATAGTGGGAGATAGCACTGCTACTGCTAAGGCCAGCTTTTTGTAAGACGAGAAGATTGTTAAGGGAGCAGTGTTGGCTTTCACCAACGCAATGGTCAAGATTTACAGAGAACACATTCAAATCCAGATTGGCATACATGGAAAAATAAGCTCCACCAATGTCGAAATCAAGTCAATAAACGAGGATTACAACATATCAGATAAATTCTATGCAGATTGACAAATCAAATAATTAACATTTACCTTAATACGATTTAGCTATCATCGCAGTTGTTGTGTCCCAAACACAGTGAAATTCTCAATATAATATGTGTTGAAATGTAATGTGCGAATCGTACATTATAATCTGCTACAAAGCTCAACACAAATAACATGATTTCGAGTCTATGAGAGTTCCTACTCGCTAATTCGCAGAAGGAACTAAATCTTAAGGAGTCGATACAACATCTGAAATAAGCTTATAAGCAAAAGAGGCGATGTCAGGAAGAAAGTGCTTCAGGCATTCAGAAAGGTCTAGTTGGAGGGGTTGAAAATTTACGAGACTATTCAGAACCAACTCGGTTTATTACTCTGCTGCCACGGAGGGTTTGCTAAATCAATCGCTGTTACAAACACCTGAAGTTGCATTACAAGTAATTAACAATCATCTAAAGAGCAATTTTAAGGGTGTGAAGAACATAAGCGATAATATTGCAAAAGTATTTAGATACCACTCCGAATCCGAAAACACCAGAAACAACGCCTTTTCGGATTATGCGGAAACAGCTTGTGTCTTTGGGAGATAATATTCATAAAAATCTCTCCTAACTTTTTTATTAACTAAATTAGATAAATACTAATTCATTCAACTCTATTCAATAATTTTCGATAGAGTTCAGAGAGAGAAGAAAGAAGCTATAAAGAAGAGTGGAAGGTAGATAACAAAAGAGAAACGGGGGGAAAAAATAACTCTTAATTTTACTTTAATTTTTCTCTAGAAGGTGTAATGACTGCATAGTGGTAGTAAGTGTTATTTACGCTAATATTGTTGAATGTTAATGTTCAATTACTAATGAACCTCTCTAGAAAGACCTTATCTGTAGTTGGGACTTATAATCAGGCGTATCTATGCTTAAGAATAAAGGCTAACTAATCTGTTGATTGTTTTATTTCAGCTACTTTAATATTCAGTTGCTAAACGAACAGAAATACGCAATTTTCGTTGCAATATTTGTTTGATTATTTCCGTTAGGAAGCAGTGATCTGTTAATTTAAATCTAGGTTCTAGTAAATTAAATAATTAATATAGAAGGAAGAATGGGTTGCATAGAAGACATAGAATTTAATGCTGATTTCGTACAACCAATGCAGAACGAGAATGGAGAGCCGGTCTAACCTGAGGGACTTTTCGGAGCCATATATCATGTCAATAACTTCGCTAATGGGATATAGAAGGTCAATAATAACATGCAATGTGGTCTAATTGCTGTTCAAGACGGAGTTAATGGAAAGCTCGACTAAGCTGGCGCCTCGACTCCAATCCTCTGACTCTTTACTGCTTTTATTTGATATCAATAAACAGTTACAGGCTAAATAACGTCAGTACAACTTTAAGAGTAAATCTAAATTATTGAATTTAATATTCAAATAAATATTGTAACTAGACAACCTAACTATTCAATAAGTTTTCTGTACCTCTGAATTTGTTAGTGCTTCTAGTTGTTTACTGTTGATTAAAGTAATATAGGGGGATTATAGGAGGTAATATTACATCAGAACTTTTAGCCGCATACTTCGCATTGCGTAGCCGTCACTGGGTTCAGTAGAGTGCAGGCAGGACACTATTTGAATTCCTCTTCTGTCTACATCGATGGTTTAGAGGGCTACGGTTGTGGCTCTGGCTCTGGTTTTATTTCCTCTCCTTTTATCTCACTCTGGGAATTTATAGGGCTCTCATCTCTTACAAACATATTATAGTTGGCAGGGGCTGTCTTCGGAGGAGCGCTGTTGAGAGCAGGTTTCTTGTATTTGTTGCCATCCTCAATCTTGAAATGAAAGTCGATTTTCCCCCACTCTCTCTTGTAGTCGAATTTACTTATTATTATGAACTCCTGCTTATGCTTAGATCTCACACTCTCACTCACACTTGTTGGTAACAGACTGTTGTTCTATTCAATTGCATATGAGTTAGGGAACTACAAACGCACCCATACATCTACCTCTCCTCTGTTATCAATAACGAATTCCTTGTAGTACTAACAAACAAACTAACCCTCCACATGTATTACCTGCTTAGGAATTTAAGGCTATTTCTATACTTTATCGATTTAAACTTCCATCTTAGATTACTATTGCTTTTCAATTGTTGGAGGGATAGAGTTTTGTGGTTATTTCGGTGGCCATTCTGGTTTGTATCCAGCATCCCAAGGAGAGAGTTTGGTGGGTTTAGTTGTTGTTAACTCTCCTGTTTTTCCATCGATATACTTAGGTGGTTGTTCGATCTCCCCCAGTAAGGGTGTTATCGCTACTCCATCCAGACTCTAATCGACTATTGGCTTAGAATCCATTTTTAGAGCGATGGGGGCATCGGTTTCTGTCATGAAATGCAGGATATTCGACTTCTTATCGATATTCTTAGTCATTAGTCGACCATTTTATAGGTATTTAGATAGAGATTTGTTGGTCGCTTCTTCGAATAATGGCTCAGACTTTAGGCAATAGACTTTGAAATCCTTAATCTCGTACCAAATATTGGTGTTGAGGATCTGTTGGGGCTAATTATCTACTTTCTGATTGATGGTTCCTACTAAGACTCCTTATGGTAATGGATGATCTTAATAATATTTCTCAATTATTGCGTAGGAAGCCAATGCCTCCTGTAATGTTTTATCGACGTAAGCTTAGTCATATTTCGTTGCTCCCATCATTCCCTTGACATTCAATAGGTAAGGCTTAATCCAGTCCACATATGACTTCGCAGTGAAACTGGGTGGTGGTTGCTGACAGAGATATTTCATAGCTTTTTAGTTACGACATACGTAACCCAATATTTCAACCAGTATGTTGATGGCAGAGAGTTGGTTTGTGGTTCTGCTAATGTAGGGAAGTGTGAGTATACACTCTACAGGGAATATATTTTAAATTGTCGAACTGTAGATATTAACCTATTGGTCAATGGTGTTTAGAGTGTGTGCTTTGGTGAGATCGTAGGGTCGACCATATCCAACTAAATACTCCATTCTGTGTAACCAAAAACTATCGTTGATTTCGAGTATTCTGTGAATGATAAACATAGTGGGTCTAATCTATTCTGCTTTTGAAATAGATTCATAAAGGCAAGTGAGTACTACTCGGCAGATCTACTAACTGAATCTGATGTTTTAAATGCAGAGTCTATGGATTATAAAGCCTATCTATGGAATAGCCTGTTTCTCTTTGATCATTTTAAGGTAGAAGGGCATGAAGCTTAATGCGATTGATTATTCTTTGTTTAAGTGGTAGAGCATTTCAGGATTCGACACATCTGTCTAAACGTTCTTTCCGAAGAATAAGTAACTCTGAATAACATATGGGGTACCTTTTGGAGCAGAATTAATATAGTTTTTATGCCATCGCTAAAGTTTACACTCAGATACTTATTGCCCATCTGGTGTCGCTTTACGGTCAGTTTTAGAGGGGAATCCTTCTACATTATGAAGTCGATATATTGGGAGATTATGTGCTTACTGAGAATGAAGTTGTATAGGGTTGGAATCTTAAATGATTACTCCACTATCCTCAACATAAAGAGGAAAAAACCATCTACTCTAAGCCAAGTCTTGGCAATTTAAGTGTTAAGGAGACCTAGGAGATGGTTGATGACTCCGAATACTAATTAAGAAGCTTAAGATTCGTTTTATTTTAATGAGCCAATTAGAATGTGAGAGGCATAATGGCCCATTCCTATTCTTATGTTTTTCTATGGGTGGAAGAGAACATCAGTGAAGCGCTTAGGGTCACTGAGATACTTTTTGTACAGGGAGATCCCTACTGGGTAAGTAAGGAACATCTCGATGAGCTTGAGAATTTCATTAGAGTGTATGGATAGTTTGAAGAACACTTCACTCACTAATTAAGCCTTCGTTGAAACACTAGTATCAGCACTACAGATGAGTTTCTCAACGAAATCTAGGAAGTCTTTTGTGTATCTATCACCAAGAAGGTGACTTTACAACATAAGATTGTGGTTGTCTAGCCATACTTATTTGTAATATTCCGATGAGTTGTATGTTTTGAAGCAGCTAGTGGCGAATAGACCCTGCTCAGCAAGTTATGGTTGAACTTCATGGAGTTTAGCTATTTATGTTCGTTTTGTTGTTTAGTCAAGTAACAACTTAACTGGGTTCTTGGTCTCTCTCTAGTAGATCAGAACGTAGGCATTTTTACTCTGTTCACCCATGGCTGCCCACTCCTCCCCTGCTGTAAATGACCCACCGAAACACTCGTTTTCAAAGCTGCTTTCTGAGAACATACTGCATCTGGAATCATCTAACTTAAACCATCCGTCGTCTCTTCTGAGAATCGTATAGTAGTGGCCTACATCTGCTGACCCTGAATGCACAATAATTCCTTTAAGAGTCATCTTGTAGTTCTTTTATTCTTTGTTGTGAAGGATCATTTGTTTGAATTTTGTCATCTCCTACTAGTTTTAGGATAGCTTCTTTATATATTACACACCCAAAGTCTATCGAAGTTAGACTCCTTCCTTGGTGAAGGGTTAGAGTGAGAAGGCAGAGGGGAATGCTAATCTGGTGTGTATTTTTGTGTTCATGAAGATATCTAGGTTAAAGACTATCCTCTGTAAGTGAATGAACATAAAGTTGGGTATGTCGCCCAGCACACTTCTCTTGGTGAAGTCACTTCGAGCCCCACAGCCCTCACACTGTACATCACTAATAACCTATCCCATGTGCATTCCTTCTAAAGCTTACTAGAGGGTGTTTTTGTCTTTTACCCCTACAGAATAGTAGTAGAACTCCTCTTTACGCTCTCTAATCTTTTTGCAGGCATGGCAGGACATTTGCACTACTGTAGTACCCTGGAGATTGGATTTTAAGAGCAGTTCGTATGGAGTACCCTTCAATTGAGATTAGAGGCAGTCTACAAATAAACCAAGGAACTCGGTTGTGTCTTGTTGCATCATGGGGTTGATGGGAGGATTGAAGCATTTAAGGATTTAATCAGGCACGAAGTCTTGCCTCTCTGAGAAGAATAGGTAAGACATGAGTCTTTGAAGTTAAGTAACATGCCGGGCCTATTTGGGTACCTCTGCCATCATGAGCCCATTTCTGAAAGGTTCGATTATGTTGAGCATCTGAACCATAGCGTTGATGTAGCAAATACAACCCAAGTTGTAAATTCCAACCATTTTGTCTCTTGTTGCTGATTTACGTGGCTTAACTGGTATCCTTTAGAGAATAGGAGCAATCATTTCTTAGAGGAATCCCTCTTTAGGGTCTCCCTTGAAGAGAAGCATAATAACATTCATGGCTGACTTTCGACTGATTTAGGATTTACAAAGAACATAATCAGGGAAGAAAGTAGATTGTTTTTAATTTACAAGATCTACACTGTTGACTGCTACCTATTTAATTCTTTACTCTGGGTTCTTGAAAAAGAGGCATTTAACAACTAATTATGTCTTGTATTTGCTCAGTTATTTGCATATTTAAGGCTTGTTTCTAAGAATAACTTCAATTAGTTGTAGGTAGCCGTTAAGAATTCTGTCCGTAAGAAGTACATTTCTTCTTTATATAGAATTGTGTTGTAGGACCTTAAGAATTAGAGTTTATGCTAATTATGCCCACTCCATTTCGATGGGTAAAGTGTTATTCAAACAGTTTCCTATCAACCCTGCTAACAAATCATAATATTGGATGCAAGAAGTCGATATCTCAGGATTAAGTGGAATAAGGCTCAGTAGTTTGGTTGTAACATCTTTAAGTTGGTTAGGATTATTTAGGGTGTAAAGGTATAGTAAGTTCATACAGGTTTTCCGAAGGTTTATAGAGTCAATGATTATACCCTTGAGCAAGACATCGATTTTAGGAGGTTGCATACTCATGTTGAGCATGGAGCAGAGTCTGGCAACTTCATAGAATAGTGATTTTATGAAAGTGTTTTTGTAGTTCTTTATCAAATTATCCAATAAGGCATAAGTGAGTTTATTGATGCGCTCAAAATCGACTTTAACTTTGCTTACAAACTCAACTGACTTTTAGACGAGTTATGTGGGAGGCTTTTGGATTTTTTTGTTCAGGAAATCCATCAATTCACTTAGTTCTAGAGAGTTTATCTTTTAGTTGTAGAGACTGAATGAAAGATCGGAACCTGCCAGAGCCATATAGCAGTAGTCGCTAAGCACTTTAAGCATCCCTGTAATACCAACCTTATCGTCTATGTTGTAAATGCTCTACTACTTATCAAAATTAAATTGCTATAGTTTTTTGCATATTTGGTCTATACCTGCTCTCTCTGCAAACAGTAAGAAGAGTGCTGGCGAGCGACTGAGGACATTCTGTAAGATTGGTGTAAAGTAACTTAGGAGATATGTCGAGTTGATTGGCTCAATAATTGCAGGGTCCAACTACTGACAGTCGATTTGTTGTTAGATACGAGGGCAAGTGGCTAGACTACACAAGAATTTGTATATTTAGGGGTGAAGAGGTTTGAGTTTATCGTTGGAGAGCATTTGGAACAGCAGGTCATAATATTCTTGACTGGAAAGAATAAACCTGGCCATAGCTTACACAGGCAGTTTACGTTCAGGTTAGTCTTTGTATTTGAGATCATTTCGATAGCCACTCATATTGAGGAACTTCCACATTTGATCGGTATCCTAAATTGTTTTAACGAAGAAGTAATTGAGCATTTGATCCACATACATTGTCTTTGTATCTATATTTCCGAAACTCTCAATTATCTTTTAGACATTCTCCATTGTCATTTTAGATTTAGTGTGCTAATTATAGAATTTGAAGAGTCCTTCTGCATTGATGAATTGAGTGTTGGGGCGTTTGTACATTTCGAACCATTTCCTAACGATGCTCTCGAATTTAGGGGCTAGTCTGTCTGAACTGTCGTTGAGGAGGTTGGATTTAGGGATCTCTGAGGCTGATGCTGCCTATATCCTAATTACATCTCCTTTGCTAATGTTGAGTTCTCTTAGAGATTTACCATTCATCTTGCTATCTAGGATTCTTTTCATGCGATAAAGTGCTATTTTTTAGGGGGTTTCACTTATTCTCTAACTTAGGACTACTTTTAGGCTCCATAAAGTAATAGTATCGTTTGCAAAGAACTCAAATTCCTTAAGGTACTTGTTGTTTACTACATTATTCTATATTTTGAAGCTGATGTATTATGGTTCAACCACACTGAAATTAGGGTCAATGTTGAACAATCCACCAGTCTCAGTCTAAACCATTAGTTGCGAAAGAAGACTAAGATTACGAGTGAGTTTCTGTTTGACTTATTAAGAGAATTCATTGAGTTATTGGACTTTGCGGATATGTTCCATAATCATAGTTATAATTGACTTCCTTATTTAGATTGTTCTATGGAATAGAGATTAGTCTAGACTGACTACAAGAGTGATGATAAATTCTATGATTTTGGAGAACACAAGAATGTTGGTGACGACACTCAATAGGTTTTAAAGCATATTCATTCCTGATAATTTAACTGGATCGCAAAGTACATACACAAATTACTTCTTGCTGTTGAACTCTATTTCTACGTAATCTTTATTTGTGTTGTCTGCTGTATTCTTGGGTTCAACTATGATTTTACCCTTCAAATATGTTAGATTCTTCTGGAAGGCGTTGAGGTCAATAAACATACTCTTTATTGCTTTAAATCCTTAACTTGAGAGTCCTTTGAATATTTAGAGTTTGATTTAGCCGCTAGTGAAAAACCAACTTAAGAAGCTGATTGACTTGTGGGCTATGTCTTTAACCCAGTTTAGGACGTAGTCAGAGGCACCCAATTTTTCAAATACGTCCTTAACGATAGCTCCAACATCTGTGCTTGTAAGATCATTCTAAAATAGGTACTTCATGAAACTTAGGATATCTTTGATTTTTTCTTATGATTTGATATTTCCTAGCAGAGAGAACAGAATAGGGTAAATCCCCTAGCTGATTAAGTAGGACACTGCCTAGGATACACATGCAGGGACATTAGTCAACTACTATGCTGGTCTACTACTTTTGTATGTGGCTAAATACTCTTTTAGGAGGGATGGTTAGCTCTTAATGCTTTTAATTTAGCGGAGTCTATTCAGCATGTTGGTCAGAAGTTGGAACTTAATATCGTAGTCGAATAGGTTGGTGATGAATGTTTTGAACACTTTCTATGCCTCCTATTCGACGATGGGTTTAATATTGACTGACTTGATTGTTAGAAGATCCCACAGGAACTTGAGAGTTCTTAATGTACATTCTCTACTGTATAACTTATTCTTAAGGACTCTCAGTAAAGCAAGATCATCTGTCGTAAGGTCTGTCTATTTAGTCTGGATTATCTTATCGACGAGCATCTATACATGCTCATGGTGCATTTCTGTGACAACTTCCCCAATAACTTTCTGGAGAACAGCTCTTCCTCTAAAGTCACTCATAGGGTAGATATGCCACAGGTAGTCGATTTCCTTCTCTCCTATAATATTGCTATCGAGCATAAATTTTAAGAAGGGAACACATCTAGTCATAATTTGTTCATGAACATTCACTTGGAATACTTTATATAATATTTGGTTGTCAGTGAGCCATTTAAGGAACTAAGGTTTTGTTTGGATAGTGTATGGACGAACAGGCTTAATTAGTTCCCCTAGTTACCTCAAACCGAGAAGTTGTTTTTAGAGGTTTTGAGTGAGTAGGTTGATGACCAATTCTCTACGGATTTTTTAGAACATGTCGTATTTTTCACTGAGAGTTTTGAGTCTCCGAGACATGTGTTAGAGAATGTAGAAAATAGCGTCCTTCCTCCAAGCATTCAATTGTCTGGCATTTGTTCCAATAAACTCCAGAACCATCTCCATAAGTTCTGAATAGAGTTCATGCAGTGCCATTCTAGGTGCTAAGCAGCAAGTGTTCCCAATAATATAGAACAGCCAACTGATTAAATCTATATTTGCACCAGTTCGCATGAGTTATTTGAGGGTAGTGATTGCCCCTCCTCTGACAAATTAATCAAAGATAGTAACCAGTGTTTGAGATTTAGTGAGGAGAAATCTGAACATTGAGTAGAAGGGTTTGAGTTGGTAGTCTTATTCGTAGAGGAGATCCCAACTATCATCCATATAGTATTCATTGGATGCTGAGGAGAGTACGTCTAGTCTCTTGTGCATTGTGTGAGGAGGCTTTATTCTCGGAGACAGAAGATCCAGCCATTCATCTTAATTCGGTCCCAACCCAAAGTATCTGCGATTTTATGAGTCAACTCTATCTCCTTCTTCGGAAAAATATCTAAAAGTTACTCTAACTTTGAGAGTTGCGTTCTCCACTAATGTTTCAACTATTGTGCTGTAGTACCATACATTTTTAGGATCCTGGCAGTCTAGAGTGTCTCCTGGTTTCAGACTTATTCTCCACTAGTGATCCTTAGCTCTTGTACCCTTAACAGCAAACAAAGGTGGATCTTTTAATGTTACACTTTCAGATGAATTTGCATACCTAATGGTGTATTGACCACTACTGCTTATTGCTAGGACAGTGCAACGTACCCAATTACATGGAGTAGTACCCGAAACGTATGGTTTAACGATGTCACATTACTAGTTGACTTAGGGGTAATATCTGGGGAGGGGATTAGACCTTCCGATGGGGAATTCTAGGTTTTGGTCGAGCAAATTATACTTGTAGAATTGAGAGGCATTGTAGTCGAAGATGCATTTGAGAGCCTAAATACCGACAGCGAATTTTTGTTGGAGAGCGATGCGTATGATTGTTATGAGGATGCTTTAGTAGTGTTGAGCTTTTTAAACACTCTAGAGTTCTTTACTGTTCATGATAAACTATGCTACCTTCATAAGGCAGAAGCCATAAGCTCCCTGGTTGGTCTGGAAGCCCTCTATGGTCTTTAAAAGCTGCTCCTTGGCTTCAGCAATCTGATCTCCTCTCGATCCTTAGAGAGCGCTGATGGCATAGGGCAATACTTATGCTGGATTCATAAAGTTGATATTATGCACTTCTGACCAGACCACCATTTCTGGTTATTTCAACTACAATATCAAACACAACATCAATTCAATGGGACAACCCCTACCAACTCTCCCATACCTCCTTCGAAATATATCTCCCAATTTTTCCATGTTTAGTGTACCATGGATGTTTCTCAATCTGACTAAGACCTAATCGTTTTTTAGGGTCACAGACTAATATTTTAGATATTAGGTCTCGAAGTTAGAGGGAGATGTGCTAAGGAAACTACAATTCGACTGACAGTATTCTGTTGTAGGTACCCTACTTATCGTTTCGGTCCTCAAAAGGAGCTCTGCCGACGGCTAGTTCATAGCAGAGTACACCAAGACTCCAAATGTCAACTCGCTAGTCATAAAACTAGCCTCTAACTATTTAGGGAGGGACATAGTCGAGAGTACCACAGAATGTCTGTCTTTTTCTTAATTAGTGTTATAAATACTAAATAGGCGAATATGTTGACCAGCCAAAATCTGAGAGTTTGAGGACATCGTCCATCATAAGAATGTTTTATGGTTTGATATCTCTGTGTATTATGTTTTAGCTGTGTAAGTATTTAAGTGCCTAGATTACTTGTTTGAGATAATAGGCAGTCTTCTCTTAGGAATAGTATTTCTGAATATTCTAATCAGTACATTCATACGCAACGACTTGAAAAGACAGGAAGTGCCCAGTTATAGTAACATATAGATATTAGTTTTGTCGCAAAAACATCCGTACATTTTAAGGATGTTAGGGTGTTTACTAAACATTTGGAGTCTAATCTATTCGATGAGTTGGTTTTGCATGTCGCATTATTGCACCTGCTGCTTGTTTATGATTTTTATGGCGAGTAACAATTTAGTGGACTTCTATTCTGCTAGGTATACATTGCCAAATCTACCCTTACCTAACTTATGTCCCAGTTAGAAATCCTTAATACTAAAACTATGCTTCTTAGGATTGTTTAGGCGAGCTATCTGCTCTTTATTCTTCACAGTACAAGGTCTGGCCAAATGCTAGTCAAAGTGGATTATTTTAGATTATTTGTGGAGAGCTGTATTACTTGAGGACTTTTTCGATGGGTTTGCTATAGTTTATCCTGTATTGATTTTAAAGTGCCTTTGATTCTACAATTTGGATTCCCCAAGTATCGTTGTGCAATTGGTGGTTAGACTGGTTGTTAAACCAGAGCTCGACTTATTCTTATTATGACATTTATTTTCCTTGTTCTTAACGGGCAGAAATAGTGTTTTTTAGGATCTCCGCTTTATATTCAATTCTTTTAGTTGGCTCAACAGACCAGAGGATTTAAGAGATTTCTCAGACTTTTTAGTTTGTATGGTATCGTTCTGATCACGACTCAACTTTTTAGTGTGTTTTGATAATTCACTGTCAGAGCAATGAGGTCGATGAGTCTGTGCCCCGTCAGGCAGAGTCTTCTTGATGTCTTTAGATTTCTTATACTTCCCATTGTTAAGCTCAATATGCATATTCAACGACTAATTTCTTAATTATACATTTTCACATATCGTATATTGTCGAACTCCCTGTAGATTTCTTATCGAAGTAGTACTCCTCAGGATACTTGCTCTTCGTCTCTTCGTTGCTTCGGTGTTTAGGCATCTAATTGTGGGGTGCTACCAAAACGTCGACAATAGGGTTGAACATATGGGAGAAGTTCCTCTACATCTAACTCATTATTTGCTGCATATCATCTTTTCCAAAGGGGAAGACCCCGAAACTCATTATATTATCGAATGGAGTTGTAAAGACATCTTTCTGCTGATTGGGCACTATCTGATTTTTGGGATTCCTTGGTCTTTTGTATTGTCTTTTAACAGTGTTTTCAGTGGGACCCCCATCTTTATTGCTTTGCTAAGAAGTTTATGTTTATTCACAGAGCAAGCTTTATGGATCATTTGGGTCAGATCTGCAAACTGTGCTGGACCACCTGTAACTCCTTTGATGTTGTGTTGTTGGATGTTCGCTATGAATATTCGAGAAGAGGTTTTTGAACCAATCCATATTACTATAATAATAATAATGATACTATTCTAGAAGTAAAAGGTGAGCTAATGCTAGTATGAGGGAGTGTGATGTTGAGGACAGAATGGCTGTTAAGAATTAATTTGTATTAAAATGGGCAATTAAGCTTTATTTAGGTCAGGGCAAAATCAGGATTTATAGCAGTTCTACCACAGATTTTCAGTATTCCAGCGGGATCCAGTTAAGAATCTTCTCTACATGACTGAGAAGAAAACAGGGAGGGAGTTGATGCTCAGATAGTTGACAACTAATGACGAAATTCAAAAAAGCAAAATTGAAATGTTAGTCATGGAGAAACGAGCAGCTAGAAGCAAATTCCTGCTCAGACTAGAAGAACACTTCTTTGAGAGAGAGCGCAGCTACTGCTCCAACCAGTTTAAAGCATACCTACTTTTTGAATCCCATTACAAAGACTTGAAGGAGGAAATGTTGGAGCGCAGACTCAAAAGGAACTATTTTGAAGATGATGAGTTACTTAGCATTCTGGAGAGCGGGTGTATGGGATTGAAGTACTTGAAATAGATTGGTCATCCACATGAGGCAGTATGTTCTGCTCATATTCTTATCAACCGTTAGGGAGTAATCATGTTATCTGACCCCTGGATAGTTACTGAGAATACGACGGTGTTACAGAACAGCCATATTTACTTCTCACCTGAGAAAATAGAAGCAGTGAACAGTATTAACAGCCAGAACTATGATTGGTATAGTTCTGATTTGTATTCATTGGGCATGGTGATGTTAGAGGTAGCCAACTTGGAATTTATGGACGATGTATACCAGAGAGGCAACAGAGAAATCAACTATCTATCGTTAGATGCAAAAATGTAGGCAGTTAAGAACCCAACTATTCGTAAATATGTGTAGGGGTTGCTGAGTAGCACTCGGGATAGACACTCAGTTGTGAATGAAATATAAATGAACATACGACATGGAACTAGATCGAGGTTCGTCAATTAGATACATGTAAATACTAGCAACTAGATATTAAAGCAGAGTAAAATAAGAGTTCCAACAGCAGTTGCTATGGAAAAGCCAATTGAGAGTGTGTGTATACCTGTAACTCAGACATATTACAGGCCAGAATCGAGAATGGAGGCTAAGCATGCTCATACAACCCAACCAGTATACCATACAATTCCACACAAGAATGTACAAATAGTGAGTCCTGTCAAAATGGCATCCAATATTGTACCCCAACCAAAGGCTAAACTGCCTGAGCACAACACAAGTGTTATAATCCAGAAACAGCAGCCTGTTCAAGATAACGTTAGAAGGTACACTTCTCAGTCTTTAACCAGTCTGCCTAGTTACTACGCTAAGAGCCAACCACCAATAAATAGCAACCAAGTGCCCATGTTTTCAAAGGGGGTAGTCGGTCTTTCTCATAAACAGATGCCATCGATAGGAGTACAGCAAACAGAACCCCATAAGATAGTTCAACAATCAAAGACGGTGGCAACGATGTTCAATAGAAATATCCAGTCAAGAAAGAAAGCGGTTGTGTAAAAGAATGAGCCAGCATCCAAACAATAGAAGTCTTAGGTCAGATTCAAATATAACTCACCCAACCCAGTACCCAACCTTACACCCACTGCTCCTTGCCCTGCTCCTGTTCAAAAATATATTCAGAATAAACTAGAAGTACCGAAGTCTACTGAACCTACGCAAAACAGTCTAACTTATAAGCAGGTAGAGACATCCAATATAGTGTCGAGAAGGTATAACGAAAGCTAGATAGGAAACTCTGCAATAAATGGGTTAGGGTTTTGTACTCCAGCATATTCACAAATTTACATGAATAATGTTGGTGTTGTTGATGTAGGTGGGTCTACTTCCACTTCAGAATACCCTTCTTTCATTAAGAAGGTGCCAGCTCCATCCACAGTAAAGACTTATGAGAGTTTTAAGTAGACAGTATCCACCCACAGCCCAGAGATCATAGGTAGCTACAGGTAGAAATAGATGAATAGCTCTATAAATAATGCACATGCCCATTCTCAGAATATGGTGTTATCTAAACTACAACAGATTCTAAATTCTGATATGAATCCTTCAGATGCAGAACTATTCACTAAGCCAGAGCTTCTTAGAAATAATCTTGT
>JAOXNN020215224.1:0-16868 GCA_028571205.2 Hydropsyche betteni
ATATTGATATTAAAACATTAATAAAAATAATTACCGGTGTTGGGCCAAATGCATTTCAAATTGACACCATTGACTCATCAAAAAGTTATTTGAAACTACCATTAGCAAAACTCGTGATCGGTCCATACATGATATAATATTATCTAAAATTGTTATCCCCACCTAACACACAAATTAATATTAGTTTTATCTGATTCAAAATTTGAAGTAAACCATTTATGGTAATTACTTGAAAATCTCTTTCATGAAGACAAGCTGATATTTTAGGATGACTTTCAATTTGTGGCAAAAGTTCGTCTAACACCCATTGTCGATCTTCATCACAGTAGCTTGCAAAAACATCATAGACAAACAATTTACTTGATTCTGAAATATAACGATAAATAATTTTCCAATAAAACAATGAGAAATATTTACTAAAAATTTACATTACCTTCTAGTTGTGCTTTTTTCCCCAAAATACTTAAAATAACAATATTCTTTAGCGTCAAAAAAAAATATCTGACACTCCACCATTTCCATATAATTAACATTAAAATTGCAACAAGAATTCCTACAACTATTAAAACAATAACCAGGGTTGATGTTTTTTTTATGACATCATCTTCTGGTATTTTGCAATCAATATCGAAAAATGTATGACCTCTGTTTGATTTAGGATCCGTGCAACTGTAGTCATCTTCTCCATAATCCAAAAGCTGAAATGTAAAATTACTTGCAAAGTTTATATAATCAGAAATTTGAATGTCTTTTTTTCTTTGATAACTCTGACTGGAAACAGTCCTTGAAATGTCCCGTGCTTGGAAACTACCATTTGCTTTGTCTATTATAATGCTATAACTTATATATGCATTATGAAAATCTATGTTTTCACTTATGTTAATGAAATATTGATCATCATATGGTTCCAAAGTAATATTGGGCCAACTGTCTTTTGATGTTGTGTTTACAAACCAATCAGGATACTTTGTATTATTGAAACATTCTCCAAATGCTAGATAGTTGCTTTTTGCAGTAATAATAAAATCTTTTGCTATACAGTTACAAACAAATGTGTTTTTTCCTATACTTAAATATTTTAAATTTGAAAAGTCTTTCATAATATCAGCGGAAAGTAAATTAAGATTGTTATCCCGCAAATTCAACAACTCTAAATGATCCAAAGTACTAAATATTTCTTCTTTCCATACTGTGATTCTATTTGAAGACAGGTCTACTATTTCCAAGTTATCCAAATCTTCAAAATCTTCCTTATGGATATCAGCTATATCATTATTAACTAATGATAAAACCTTCAATTTAGACATATTTTTAAATAGTTGCATTTGGTTTATAGACAAATGATTTGCATACAATATCTCAAGCGTATCCTCAATTCCATGAAAAGCATCGGTTTCCATAAACTCTAAAGCTATATTTCCCGATATATCTAAATATTTCATTGAAGTGTTATTGAACATTTTATTAGTGATATAAGGAAACTTTGTATTGCACAAAGATAACCGCTCAACGGTACTACTCATCATTTGAAAAACTGCAGCACATGTTTGTACTATTTTTGTATATGAGAAATCCAGGGATTTCAAACTTATGAGAGGCATAAAAGTGTCTCGAAGGATCGTCATGCCATCTATGGAACCTGTCTCATTGGTGCTTGCAATTTTTATTAAATTTCTGCTCATATCCAGGTGAACAAGATTATTCAAACCAACGAAAGCTGAAGAATATACTTGATGAATAATATTTAGAGACAAATACAACTTGCGTAGTTCTGGCATAGAAGAAAATGTGTTGTTGTACAAAATCTGAATTGAGCAATTTCTTAAATCTAGCTCGAGCAAATTCATAAAATTCAAACTAGTTAAATCTTTTGCCCAGTTTGACATTCCTAAAAATATTAAACTGTTTTTAAAAAACATTTATTTATATCACTTTGAATAAAAAGATGACACAACTTTGCCACACATATTTTTATAAAATAAAAAATTTACCTCTTGAATATGAAAAATAATGCCCTGGATTTATTTCTTCATATTGTGTTGCATTAAGTGCAACCACAGCCCGTGTAGTAAGAGTTGATTTCAAAAAATTCTCAGAAAAATTGTTTCCATATAAAGACAGATATTTCAGTTTTTGCCAATTTGAACTTTGCTTTCCATCAGAATCAGTATAGAAAAGAGGAATCCTACAAAAATCAAAATAAATATTCATTAGTTTTTTTTTATTGAAAACCGAAATTTCAATTAAATTTTAACTTTTAATCTCATAGCACCTATCCAAATAATTCCGAGCTAAACTTAAATATATTATTTTACTGAGCACGAGTATTCCCACATCATCCCCAATGATAGTCGTATTATGTAAAAGCTTGTGAACTTTGGGCGAAATTTCAATGTTTTTTTCATCTGTATTTAAAAAAATCGGTTTCTGCACAACACTGTCTTCGCTCGCAAATCGCAAAAGCAAAAGTCGTAGTTCACTTATGGCGTCTGGTTTATTTGATAAATCCAAGCCATAGCCGGAATATTCTTCGAAACACAATAATATTAAATTTCAATTTTATTAATAGAATTTAAAAATTTGGAAAGTCAAAAGTAAAATTATGAAAAAAAAACGTACTTATAGATGTTGAAAGAGAACCATCTTCTAATGCCCAATCTTGAACATCAATGAAATCTCCAGTGAGACACGAAGTATCTTCACCAAATATAAACGTAGATAACATCAAAATAATTGATAATTGTATCAAAATATTTTTCTCGGCAACATTCGATCGTTTTCTACACTTATTCGTCATGTTTATGAATTTATTTTAAAACCAGCAAGGATAAAAAAAATTCAACTTCGACTAACTGCACAGTTTTTCGAAGCACTGAATTCATTGCTAAGCTTGATTGAATTATTGAAATATCTGAAATGCAAAAAAATAATTATCAATCCAATATCATTTACAACAAGAGATCAACAGACTTACTTATGAATTTTTCAAAGATATTCCGTACATTTTGATACGTGAACGTATTTACGATACCATAAATAAAATCGAAGGCCGCTTTTATATTTCGTATTAAATCAAAAAAAAATTACACTCCTGCGCACTTCCAAAACAGTCAATGAGCGAACAATACACGAATTGTAAAATTCCAAGATAAATTAATGGCAGAAAAACAAATCGTATATCGCTTAGAGATTCATCTCCAATTGAACGATTGCCGATCGTGATTTTGATATGAATAAACTATTGTGTCGACTTGAGAATGTGCATCAGTTGCTTATCAAAATCGATTAGTAGCCAAATGATTGTATGTAGATAGATAGTTGATATGATTAGATATTATTTTGGGATTTGTAAGTACAATGGATATGAGTAACAAGCGAATCTTATAATTGATAAGAAATTTGCGAAGGACAGTGTTGTTTGAAAGCAATGTAATGACAGTTTTCTTAAATATAATATTTCAAAGAAAACGAAAGAATAATATGAAGTTAAATCTTATTAAACGCATCAGATGATTCACTGATTGCCAAAGTTAGTTGGCAAATGGTGCGATCTATAGACTGATGCAAATGCAATCAAGCATCATTAACCTGAAAACATCTAGTGATAATTTTTTTTTTGATTTCTAAACTTTTTGATGATTACATTTTTGATGATTGACCTCGTTATTTTTATAATAGTGAAAATGATAAATCATGTTCAACTAATAGATTCAATATTCGTTGACAGTGGAAGACGAAAAATTAGCAGAAGTTAAATTCTGTGAACTATACAACCCTCCACCTCCACCAGCTCCAGGTGCTGTCAGGACTCCTGAAGAAATCGAAGCTGATATAAGAAGACAAGAGGCGGCTCTCGAAAAACTTTTCTTAATATGTATTCAGTAAGTGTATATTCACTTGAAAATGTTATGCGTATTTATTTTTTTATATTAAAAATCGACTTTACAAATAAAGATTACCAGACACTGTTTTATGGATTGAACCACCTATCGTTTGTTGTTGGAGTGTTAAACGTAATTGTTGGACAACTGATGATATTCATGATCTCAAATACAATGAAGACAAGTTTACTGTTAATTTTAGAACAGGACTATTGCGTGAGTGAATTCATCAATTAAACATTTTTTTCCTTATTTATTTCGAATAACTGAATATTTATAATTTGTAAACGTATTAGGACCTATTGCTTTTGCCACTTCAAAATATAGCAATCTTCCTTATCAAGGATGGGAGTTGAAACCTAATAACAACAAGTATGTTAATCAATTTTTTTTCTGAATAAAACTATGTGTTCTTGAAATAATATTTTAATTTTAACTAAGCACTAGTGTAATAGTAACAATTATGGGAGCAATAATAGTTTGTGAATTCGAAATTCTAGAAGAAGGAATAAAATTGAAATCCTTACAAAATGGAGCAACAAAGGCATTGCAAGATATGGTCAATGAAACATTTTCACTAAATGCATTAATAGGAGTATTTCATTTTTTTTCCCACATTTTTATTTATGGAAACTTAGTATTTAAAACCAAAATCTACTTCGATTAATTTTTAGAGATTACAAGCAGGAGGAGTTGATTTTTTTCCATCGGAAGACGCTCCAAATTTAATAGAAGGCAGCTGTCTAAAACACTGGACATTGGAGAGTCATTTGTATCACTCTATGGCACATTTATGCACAGCATATAACTTTACCTGGTCCCGGTATGTTAAAAATTAAACAAAATTACTAAATCAATCATTCCTAACCATAATTGCTTGAAATTAATTTGTTAGATGGAATGTTCAAGCTGGAAGACGTGGTATAGTTCAACAAATGCGAGAATATCTTGAACAGTACAGTGAAGTAAGATTGTTTAATAATTTATAATAATTGTAAATATAAACATCACCTGGATTAATATCAGTAAAACTTATAATCTTATAGTCTTTTGATATACTTCATGTAACACCTCTTCAAGCCATATTAGTAACAGCTACGGAAGTGTCAGCAGAATATTCTACACAGCCGATAGAAGGGCTCGAAGTAATAATAAAATGAAAATTAATAAACACAAATGATTGTGGAGAGATATTTTATTTTTATTTAATTTTCAGTTTTATCCTGATCTCTACAGTTTGATCAAAGGACGCGGAACTTCTGAAGCGTTGGCTGTAGTTGAAAAAATTCCCTGGAAGCTCGTTGAAAATGTTAAAGACCTTTTGTGTGTTGTAAAACCATGTAGTTACTCTTAAAATGAATCAAAGATAAATTGGTTTTATTTTTTTATGTAATCATGAGTATAAATATGACTAAAAAAATTTATTCAAAAATAATTGGATACAAATATTTTCTTATACATGAAAATAAATGTGTAAAATGTATAGTTATCATTCATTTTGAAAATATTAATTGAAAGAATATTTCAAACTTTTACCAAACCTTCAATAAGTGCACAAAACAATAAATCACTATTTGAATCATTATTATTAATCCGTATTAGTAATGAAAATTTAGTGAAAAATGTAAATTTATAAGAAACAGCACATGGATCGAAGATTGAAAAAATAAAACTAGTTTCAATTTTCAACTGCTTTTTTTATTTCACAAAAAAATGGTCTGATGAAACGCTTATCATTAAACACTACAAAACTCTAAAACTATTTTGATTAGTAAAAAACTATTCTGAAAAAAAAACTTGTTTCTTTCAGCCTTCAGGTTTGACGTTTTCCAGTGCTGCCAGTCTAAAATATTATTATATCGGCTGAAATTTAAATTGGGAACATAACTGACTAGGACGGTTCTCACATGTTTACTGAAATGTCATTGGTGCACACGACACTGGCGCATAAGACGCTAACGCACACAACACTAGCGCACATGACACTGACGCACACAGTACTAACGTACACGACGATAGCGCACACCATGCTAACGCACATGACGATAGCACACACCATGTTAACGCATACGATGATAGCATACACCAAAATTAGCATACAGCTTAAGAAAACTTTTCGATAATAACCGATAGCACACATGCCAGAGCGCGTGAAATACGTTAAAAATCTGAATTTTACCGCTTGTTTTAGCAAATTATTGGCTATTTGCATATACTGTATCTGCAAAGACCAATAATATCAAAATTCGTAGAAATTCGTAGTATCTGCAAATGGCAAAGAATTCGCAGATATAGCATCTGCAAATAGCCAATAATACTACGCATGTAGTGTATCTGCAAATAGCCACATATTAAAAACAATTCAATACAGGTAGACCTCGACTTACGACGGTTCGCACATACGACTGAAAAAAAAATGAAAAAATGATTTAAGTTTTTTTTTTAATGGAAAGGTAAATCTTAAACGAATGTGAGAAATAAATACGGAAGAATGTAAATAGAACTGTCCAAAAAATTCGAATTGAAAAAAATGGCTGCTGCTTTTAATTTAATTAATCAAGGAATATAAAAATTTGAAATGATGAATTCAAACGGTGAAAGATTTTCAAATATCATTTACTTATTTATTATTTCATTATTGTATTAATAAAAGCAAGTAAAACTACCGAAAAAAATTATTGTTATACAGAATCGAGGTTCAGGAACGTATCTCCGTCGTAAGTTGAGGACTATCTGTAATCTATCTATACATAAAAACGGATGTTTGTATATTTGTTTGTTTGTTGCCGTTTCATTCCAACACCGTTCGACCGATTTCCACGAAAATTGGCATGTATGTATATGTAATTTTTTGTCGAAAAGATTTTTGTATCATCAAAATAGCGTGATCGTATTTCCCAGAACCCAAAACGAAACGGTCCGCAAAAAAATGTTACCCCAATAATAACACACGACAATACGCGCCCTGATTTATGCTGTTTTAATGAATTGAAATCAAAAAAATAATTTGATTCAAAATTTAAGCCCCGAGCAACGCCGGGTACTACCGTTAGAAAACGAAATAGTGAACCACGCTTATTAAAACCGCCTATCTTCAGCTCCGACTCCCCATCTCCATCCCACTCGAACCGCAACGCCGTTCGTCCACCCCACAATCCCGACGACCGCATTAATCCCCCGAAGACTTAAAACACACAAAACACCCCCTGAAATGTTCCCGAATTTCCCTCGAAAATCCCGAGCGAGAACTCCATTCCCTCGCCCGCCCCGCAAATAATCAAATAATCAAATAATCAACAAGCCGAACGCCGCAGTCGAGCGAAGCTGGCCGTCCGGTCAGCGCGTCCCGCGAAGCCTCGATTCGACTAAAATCCCGACTGGATTCTACAATAATCCTGTTTCATTAACGGTCAATAAGGTGAGGATAATTCAGGACGTTTCTTGATTTTCAGCGGCTGTCCGGCAGCGCGGATTTCGTCTATTTATAATCCTGTACTATTGTAATGTTTAAATAGGACTAAACCACGTGCTTAGCTGCAATGTGGACTTATAAGAAGTTTCCACGTGTGGGTGTGAATGAAATCAACGATAAATATAAATTCGTTTTTTTTTTTGTATTTGCGAAAGGTCAAATGCTGACTAACGTATTTTTTTGGCAATTACATGCGATTAATTAGAAAAAATAATAAGTTTTTATGAACTTTTGATCGACGCCCACTCGAATCGTATCGTGAAATACGCACGAGATTGAATTTCGAGATTTCGAAATGCGAGTTAAGAATCTTGCACTCGAATCGGGTCATTGATCGAAAATTTCAATAAACTCATATACAATACTATTTAAACTCATAAGTACTATTTACATACATAGAAACTAATAACACTAGTAAACTTGCATATCTATGTGAATAATGACTTTAATTAAAATAATGGAAACTCAGAAGTACGTTGTGTAATTTTGTGATCGTTCAAATAAAGTCATGTTTGTTTTAGTTCCATGTCTCGAAATCATTATCATATCTAAACATTCTGTTTTGCGTAAGTGTGTCCGAATTATGTTAATTTTTTTCAATGTTTTGAACGTCTGTTTTATTTATGGTACGAGTGAAAATAACTTAATGCACTTGTATTTTTATCTCGAAAATTTGGTAGTAGTAATTGGAGATGATTTATTTAGTAATTATAATTGTTAATAATAGACTGAGACACTACTGTTTAATGTCCGATGTTGATAAACAATAATTATGAATAAACAATCTCTACATGTAACAAGATAAACTATCTTATATTTATATTTCTTTTAGTTTATCTGTTTTATTAATTAAAAAGTGATCGATGTTCAATATTTTGAAATGATATAAAGTTAAATAATTCGTAAAATTCCGTTACAACCACTTCGTAAGAAGTGTTTGCTCGGCGTGAAATTTGTTTCTGATAATATTCGATTGGATATCAGCTTTTATACAAAGTCACTGTGTTAACTATCGTCATTAAGAAACGTAAATTATAGAAATTAAAACCCTCGAGCTATTCGGGTATAAAAATATTTCGACACAATTGACTGTATTTTAAAGGAATTTACAACTTATTGCAAGTGCATTTATTTATTTAACTCGTTTGCATATAAATATTAATCAAATACTAGTTTGATAATTAGCATGCGATTTCCTCGTAACAAACATATCAGTTTACAGAGATTGTCAATTTTAATATATTGATATAAACTATGCATTGAATGAGTTATTAAAAAAAAATTTATAGTAGATAAGATTTTTTTTTTTTTAAACTGACCGCAGTAAAGTTAACCACTTATTTATTTATAAATTCTCAATAAGATATCATTAAATTATATGATTTTTTCGACTCCTTTGACTGATAATAATAATTTTTTATATATTTTCAGATAATCGCATAAAAATGGCTGAAGACAAAGGCCTTTTACACGACTCGAGAGGAGATGTACCTATGATAGTTGCTAGAAGAAGTACGTTACATATTCAAATTTATTTCAAAAACAATTCCACCTACATCCAAAAAAAAAAAAATATTTCCAATTAAATACTAAAGAATTTGACGATTCCAACTATAATTATATCACATTTCCGTTTTGATAATATTTTGTTTAATGTTTCGAGCTGTTCCGAAAATGAACACTATCTCAATTTTCAGTTTATTATTCTTAAATGCACTTATCGTATTCAGCAGTCGAAAGTGTGATTATCTTGTAAACAGGGTTCAATTTAATGGGTTATCGTGTCATCTCTGCATCAGACAATTGGATAAATTGACGTTCGTTTGGCTGTTGGCTGCTTAAATTGGACGTAGCTCGATAAATTTGTTAATGTTGAAATCTAATAAAAGTCAATGTTATTGATCCTCGTATGAAGTTGTTTACGATTTTCTCAATGCTTTGTGAATGAATGCGAATCGTTAAATCTGGTTGATACCAATAAAACAGTTAATGGTAATGTAATTGTCTTTGATTTTTGACACGGATTAATTATTATGTATGCATTTTCATTATTATGGATGAATGAAATATGTATTTGTATTACTCGATTTTATATTTTGAAATGATTGACATGGTTATAAATTGTTGATATTTTATGATTCATGATCGTTTGTCATTCAAAATGAATATTGCGATACGAGCTTACATGACAAAAAATTTCATTAGTCAAACTTATATGTGCCATATAGGCGGCTCATATTTATGTTTATTTTACAAAAATATGTATTTTTTCATAATAGAAAGCAATTTGTTTGCATTAGTATCGCCTTGAATTCATTATCTTTGCTACTCATTCAAACTGCTTCGCAATTATCTTTTTTCTATGGCAAACTTCAAATTCTCTATAGCTTTCGAAAGATAAATGCGAAAAATGTGTTTCGGTTTTTTGTACTCAAGAATTTTTTGATTCTCATTATCTCAATCCTCAATCTTTGTTCCTTTCAGGAATTTGTAGCTTATCAGTTTTTGCATTATGTTCAAACCCATTAGTGATTTTAGAATACCGTCTATTTTTTCTAATTCAAAAACTTTAAGAATCTTCCAACCTTTATTAATTGTATTGATAATTTAGGCGGAAGCGATGTGATCCACGAAAAGACACCATTCTTAGCCGCAGAGCCTGTTAAATTAACACCAGCATGGGAAGGTCGCAATCTGCCCAATGACCAACTCAACCTTAAAGGTAAAATTGTTTTATACAATTGAAAATTTGGGATTCACACTTTTCAATAATTTTGTCAACCGCTGTGTATTTTGCATTGAGAAATGTTATTATTATATTACACAACAAATACAAAAACAATTATATTGTGCAACGAAAGATATTTTTGTTATACTACATTGAACTGTTTGCTTTTCATAATATTTTACACTTGCGACGAGTTATTTTATTTGTATTTTGTGCAGGTGTTACGATGGAAAGAGCCGTTCTAGAAGTTGAACCTCCGTCGGATAGAAAAAATTTAATCTATTTCATATTATTATTACACGGTGTTGGTACTTTGACACCATGGAACATGTTCATAACGGCGAAAGACTATTTCGTCGATTATAAGGTTCGTTTATTTAACCATCCTCAATATTGATATATGATAATTTTAAGATTTTTTATAAATTTGTATTACAAAAATTTTAGTTAAGTACAGAATACACCAAACAGAAGCTACCTTATAACGAATATTTCATAACGTACATCTCTTTGTCTGCTCAAATTGTAAATTTGGTATTCAATTGGATGAACATTTTTGTACAGATGAAGTAATTATTTGTCATATACTTCAATTAATTCTATCAACTTTTTTTTATAATATTCATATTTTTTACAGAGGAAGTCTCACTGTAAGAATTATTTGGTCAATTTCGATGGAAGTACTTTTATTTGTAGTAACAGTTATCCTCGCTATGCTTGACACGTCGACTTATCCTGCAGCGTTTTTCTACATGACATTGGCGACTGTCATACTTATTAACGGTGATTGATTAGTTATAGACAAGTTTCCGTAGAGCAAATCATATATTACGATATGTACTTATTTTATTTTGAATGATGTATCTTTTTAGGTTTTAGTGGAATTTTCCAAAATTCAGTGTACGGAGTAGCGGCTCGTTTACCTGCTAAATATATTGGTGCAGTTGTTCTCGGAAGTAACATATCAGGAGTATTTACTGCTATAGTTTCTGCATTAGCGACTAAGTTTGCACCGGGACCAAAAACATCAGCGATTTATTACTTTTTGACAGCATTATTGATTTTACTCGCATGTTTTGACACATATTTCGCTTTACCTCTTAATGTACAGTATATCAGATTGTTAATTTTTTTTTTTCAAATTATTTTGTGTATTCTAAACGATGATCTGAATTTGTAGAGATTTTATCGGTATCATGAGCTTATGGCTGCTAAGGCCAATCCTGGAGGTAATCAATCGGAAAGACCGCCTTACTTTAAAATATTTCGTAAAGCTTTCCCACAACTCTTGAATATTTTCATGGTGTTCTTTGTAACGTTAAGCATTTTCCCTAATGTTCATTCAGGTCAGTATTCTCAAAAAATATTATATCCAAACTTTTCTAAGTATTAACTTTTTTTGAAATCAATTTCAGATATACAACAGTCAGATCCTGATTTTATCATATCTAAAGATATCTATGTTCAAGTAATGTGCTTTTTAACATTTAACGTGTGTGCTACTATCGGCAGTTTGACAGCTAGCTGTTTCAATTGGGTATAAATATTTAAAGTTTGTCTACAATGTTGAAATATAAATTACTGAATTTATAATATTACTTGTATGAAATTGCAGCCAGGTCCAAAGTACTTGTTCTTATTCGTTTGGGCGCGACTGATATTTTTGCCACTTTACATATTTTGTAATTATCTCCCTAAGGATGTTACAAGAACTATACCTGTTCTTATAGATAATGATTGGGCATATTGGGTAATAGGCGTTATCTTTGCTTGGTCTAGTGGACACTTGAGTTCTCTCGGTATGATGTATGTTTCAGGGTAAGTTGCAATTTTTATACCTATTACAGTGCTCTGCAACCTTTTTCCTTCTGTGGAAAGAAGTTCTTTTTGGTTTGATGATTATCATTATTTGAAAAATCCTCCACATCAAGAACCCTCTCATGAATATCGGTATCTAAAAGAATAATCTCAAGAAATATATCTCACAGAATGTTTTTCTCAAAAGAATATTTCTCTCTGTAGTTTGAAAAAATGTATAGATGTTGCCTTGTTTAAAAAAATAAAGATGGTTTTCATATTCTCTCTTTTTGATCTTTGTAATCATGAGATCAAAAAATATATATAAACAAGATCGTTTGTTAAACAAAGAATTAAACTAAAATTCAAACCACTCAATTTTTTTTTTTTATAATTTTTATTTAAATATTTCATGCTTGAGAAAAATGTTTACTTTCTTTTTTTTTTTTCAAAAAAAGGGGTGACATTTTTTTAAACAGCTTCATTTATATATTTTTTTAAATTATGGGGAGGAATACTCGTTTGAGGGACGAATATTTCCTTTAGAGAAATATTCTATGAAATATATTTTCGTGAGACTATTCTTCCAGATATTGATTTTCATGAGGGTTTTCAATGTAAAAGATTTTTCAGATAGCGATAATCACTAAACATAATTGATATTGTATTTCGATTTCAGAATAGTTTGAGGCAAAGCAGTGTGTCGCGTCACACTAGTTACAGAGCACTGACTTATTAATTTGATATATGTTGATGTTCAATATAATTTTATTCATGTATTTTTCTTTATCTTCGAATCAGGACTGTAGAACCTCGACATTCTCCCATAGCTGGCATGTTCGGAGCCGCAATACTCGTCACAGGCATCGTGGCCGGAATTTTCTTTTCTGCTATCGGAAGAAATTTTGTTTCTTGGTCAATTTTCACATGACTAATATAACAAAATTTTCAATTTCGTACTTGTATATTTACTGTACATTGTGGAAAGCATAATTTCGTCTTGTATAATTGAACTTATAATATTATAATGAATCATGAACCAATTGCCTTAGTATATAGAATATAATATACAATTGAAAATTTTATGGGCTGCCTCAATATCCAAATTATACGTGTCAAAAGGTTTCTTCGTCACTAATGCATAAGTTCCACAATTTGTTATGATTTCTTTATAATAATTATAACTAGTTATAAGGATAATCTGAGAATATACTTATGATTAAAAGTACGTTCATATAGAATATTTTGGATACAATTAGTACTGTTATGTATATATTTTATGATTTATAACTGCTTTTAAATGTTTTATAGGAAACCGACAAAAATTATTTATTATGTAACATATCGTGATTATGATTTGTGAATTTACCAAATATTTGTAAATTTAATTTTAAATTTTTTATTTTATTTCAATGATTATTGTAATTGTTATTGTTACTAATATGAAACATTTTTGGAAAACACAACTTATATTATAAAATTTTCAAGTGTGAAATACATATTGAATTTAAAAAACATGGTGTTCCATTAACCTTCAATTTTTTTTAATTTTCATATGAATAGGTTAAAATTATTTTTTTAATGCATCATGGAAATTTTTGATTAAATATTTTTCTTTTATTCGGATGACCCAAGTAATGGATGTTTTTTAATTTATTACAGTAAACAGTTATTTATATAAGAACATAAAATTTATGGGTTTTTACCCATTACATATGTACATATTTATACTTCGATCATATCATATTAAAAGTGCATAAGACGCAATAAATTGTGGATAGTGAAAAATGTCTATATCTTAAAATTGTCACAAATTTGTTATATACAAAATAAAGCATTTTTTTTAAGAAGATAATAAACTAATAAGCTTAAAAATTGGATATATAAGACATAATATATTGCATTGAAATGATAAGATTTGTTGAACTATGTTTTCTTAGCTTTCAAAATATTCAATTATTTCTTTTTGCAATTTCGAATAGGATGAAATAAATGTATAATGGACTGTAATTGACAATATTTTGCTCTGTTTTATTTATTTTGACAAATTTCGTGTCCAAGAATTATAGCTATCATCAAATATTTATAAGTCTAATTTTTGATTAAAATAAAATGTTTATATAAATTTTTATAGTATGAGATTTAATAATTCAAATTTTATATTTAATTTCATAAATATAGTACTTAACTCATTACTAATTAATACTAAATATGAAAATTATATTGAAATATTTCTATCATTACACATTCAAAATGACAATAATACAGTAAAAATTGCAGTCGATAAATATTTAACACATTTCTTACCTATTTAATATTGAACTATGTCAGAAAGATATTTATAGCGCATCATTTTTTATGCTGCATTTTTCCATTTTGCGATTACCATTAAGAAAATCTAATTTCAAGCATGTTCCTGAAATTTTGAAAGCTTGTGCCTTTGATTGATAGAATAATTACATATTTTGTACATTGTGCACTACACATTGAATTTATATATGTATATATAATTAATTTGAATATGTCGTGCATTATCTTTTATATCAAAGGTGACAAGTATCTCGAAACGCAAGTTTTATCTTTGTAGTAACAGTGAATCGTGAAACAGTTATTGTTGTTCATAATCATCATTTTTTGAACAAATACTATATTCCCATACAAAACTTGATTAAAATTAATTCAAAGCATATATCATATAATATATTTATTTATACGTATAATATATAAATTTTGTGTTGTGAAAAGCTGCATTTTTTTTAATTCCGTTTAGTTGTAATTTGTAATTGAGTGTTTCTCAACTTATTTCCCTGTGTACCATTAACATTTTTTTCTTTAATAAATTTAATACAATAAAAAAAAATTGAAAAATACATTTTTCTCAATAAGAAAATTTGAGGTTCTTCAGGACGCATGAGTTGAGAATCACAGCATAGTGTTTATGTTTTCAAGACATTTATCTATTTATATAGTGGTTATATAATTGCGTAGGAATATATGATAATATACGACATTTTTATACTTGAATACTAAATTATTGCTTGTTAATTCATAATTGAAATGTTGTTTTTGTAATTTTGTATAATATTCCTGATACGTTGTTGCATTAAACGTTATATTTCAGTAATTTCGTTAGACTGTGTGAATTTGAATGTCTCAGTTTTTTTGATTATATCCGTTGACTTAAAAACATTTGATGGTTAAGAAAAGTGAAAAATCTAGGAAAGCGAATAAGTCGATTAAGTGACCTATTTTTTTAGTTATATTTGTTATATCTGTATTGTGTGCATTATATTATTGAATTAATGAAATAAAGTTTTTGATTTTCAATGATCTGTTTATTTACAAATTAAAGTAAATGGTGGAAGTTTTTCAAATTTTCGTGACTGCATCGTTGCTGACCACATTTAAGCTTTTAGCTAATAAGTTTAAAAGAGCATTTCCGTTAGAGATTTTATTATATGTGGCAAGAATTCAAAAATTCAAATATAATTCAGCTCCAAATTGCCAAAAACATTTTGTGACCAAATCAGAGATACATTCCAAAAAACATTTTTTAAAAAAACAACAACCCTTCAAAAATATTCGAATGTTTGGATATTTGAATATTTGCTGAATCAAAATAAACCGATATTTTTTCCGGTTTAGTTCTGGCAAAATTTTTGAATACCAAGTCAAAGAACTCATTGTTAAACGCAACTAGATAAATACATTGTTTGCTGCTAGGTAAAAGGTCTTCTTCAATACTTTTCCATTCGTTTCTATTTCGTATAGAAATAACCAACTGACGTTCAAACGTCAGAATTTGGTGCGAGATGCGCGTGAATGCGTACCAACTTATAGCTGGATTTGTATGGATTTGTTTCACAATTGCCAACATAAAATACGTTCTTACGCAGAAGTTGTGTTTTACGCCAAAAATATTGAATCTGACCATGTGTCAAAATAAATACGACGTTAAAACTCTGGTATAAGTAATGTATCGTCCAAGTTCGTACCAACCTCCATATGACATATGCGCAAATTTCAACCCGAAACAATGTGTTGCATTTTCGATCGCGCGCGACTAAATCGCAAGTGTGCGCCTGGTCTTACCCTTTATTTTATTTTGAACACCGTGCTTTATTTTTATTCTGACCACACATTAATTTTACTCTGACCAAAAGTTGAATTAAATTCTGACCAAAACATAATATATAGATAGTCCTCGACTTACGACGGAGATACGTTCCTGAACTTCGGTCGTAAGTCGAATCTGTATGATAATTTTTTTTTTCGGTAGTCTTCAATTTTCATTCAATTTAAAAATAATAATTAGGGGAATCCCTTACCGAAATACGACTTGGGCTAGCGCGGTAAGGTATAGCCTAGACTGCGGCATTTGTTTGGCAAGGCCTTGTCCTGCAGTGGATAACTATAGGCTGCTAATGATGATGATGATGATGAATTAGGGGAGAAGTAGAATGAAAAAGCCAGTTTTGAAAAAAGAGAAAATTAATATTAAAATATATAAATAAATAAATACACTAATGTAGTAAGTAATTTTTCATTCGTTTATGTAAGTAATAACACATAAGCATTAAAAGAGCCACCGACGACGAAAACATAAATGCTTTTGCTACCTTTATCACGAGTCACGAGCATCGAGATTCGATCTATTCCATGGTCAATTTCTCTCTGAATCTTTATGAGTTACAATCGTAAAAGATCTATATTTTGGAAAAAAATGCTTCCAACATCTGACGCGAACGAAACTAAAGCTTAACTTTATTTGATAATAACAAAAAAAAACACTTTATTTTCTGGCGTCGATTATACATACAACTTTCAATTTTACTGATAACCGTTTCTCGGTGTGAACTTTCGCGGGGGTAGAAAGGGGACTTTCTCGGTGCGAACTTTCGCGGGGGTTAAAATTCGCGGGGGGGGGGCTTTTTCGGGGTGAAAATTCTCGTTGTGAAGGTTTGGAGGTGCGACGAGTCGGGGGATCGGA
>JAOXNN020215268.1:0-16861 GCA_028571205.2 Hydropsyche betteni
TCACCCATATGATAATAAGAATTGTTGTGGGTCGCCATGAAGGTGTTCTCTGGTCAGCCTAACAGCAGTGTCGATACCAATATTGATCAGTTGGTTATTCAGTGTGGTATTCCTACACTAACCAGAGTTCAATACCCAAGGCGAACTAACCTAGCAACATTAAGATTGGCGGGTCTTATTTCACCCTATAAATAATTAGAAAAGTTGCTTAAGAACTGGCAGGCCCTGCACTCCAGAGTCTACGCACATATCACCTCCAGTTATACATCACTTACTTACACATAAAGTTACTGTAAGTCAATAAGAGTAATTAGTCCACTAGAGATGATGTTGTTGATGCCACCATAGCTCTACTAAACAATTGTTCTGGTGCCAGAGATTCTGACCTACCTTGATGAGTTATCTAGATTCATCATTCCCAATATAACAATCTTACAGACTCAGCATCTAGGTTAGTTTAGCAAGGCCGTTTGTTCTTTTGTTGGCTACAAGGCTTCCCTCAGCAGATTTTTCTGGAGTACACAAATTGACTGGTAGGACCTTAAACTTAGTTACTTAAGCTAAATTTAAGTTCCTAAAAGGTGGCCTTGTTTATTTTACTGTGAAGGTAAGTTAACAGGGCACAATGCGCTAGCTTCTACAACTTCATCAAAAACAGAACCCACATCACCGACTAATGTGTATTTTCCTATGCAAATACTATTGTACTGCATCAATTACTTATCAAATAATATATCCAATCTTCAGAATAATTATCCTACTCCTATTGAATTAATCTCAGTAATTAGAGCGCCTTAGCGGATATAAACACTGACAAATTAAATCAGAAACAAATTAAGTTGGAGCTGTAGTCTCAAACACCCTGATATGAGTAATAGACAATAATGTCGAATACTTTGGCTCTGAGCCTGTGGGAGTCGCCCTCTTCGACAAGAGCCTCGCCACCAACTACCCAAGCACATAGTGCATCAAGTTTGAAAGAGAAGACAACTGCTTCATGAGGACAGGCATTTTCCTTGCAAGTACTTTTAAACTAAGGTTTCAATGGACTTAAGGTATTTATCCTGTAAGCATAATAAAACCACGGATGAGACCAGCTACAGCAATTAGACTAATGGGATGAGGTACTAGAGAAACAGTGAAAAGATGTGATGTCAAAACTAACCTTCAAATCAGGCTCCTAGCTAACATTTTACTACGATCCTAAAACCTCCGTATTTTCAATATCGGGAAATACAAAAATTAAGTTCTCTGTTGCATGCCCGCCCGGGAGAATCTTACCGACCATTTGGAGCTTTCTGTTCCCCAGGCAAAATGCGATTATTACACGATAGCTTCGAGATATATTATTTAACAGCTTATTGACATCTAGCAATAGGACTCTGATTAATGAGCTTAACTGTGTATTTGTTCATAGTTCATAGTATAATACATAAACTGTAGTACATCAGCTATTATCAGTTATCCTTCCTCATGCTCTGTACGCTGATGTTGGTCTCCTTCGACCTAATCATGTCTGCAGGTCTTTACCGCCTGGTAATAACTGGTTAACTGTCGTGGCTGTTTATCTGCTGCTGGTGGAGGGGGATTGATTGCAGTTTTGATTGGGAATACTCGGCGTATCTGCGAGCCCCTGTCTGTAAGCCGATACGAAAGGCATGCTTTTTGTTCTTTCGCATGAACTCGCAGTGGCCTCTCTCCTCTTCCTCTCTTTTCTTTTCTATTATAAAGTTTAGTCTAGATTCCTGTCCCGCTTCCAATCTTGCTGCTCTGGCTGCACTTTCCTATAGAGTTTTGAGCATTTATTCTCCCTTCTTGGTCTGCTTGGCGATGGTTATGCCCTGCTTGTACGCCTCTTCCGATTACTTGTATTTTCTCAGGTACTCTAGTTCCACACCCATGTTGTAAAAACTTATCATCAAAAGATTCGTCATAGTCTCGTTCTTTCCCTTCTTTATCTCCCTTTACAGCAACTTTATCGATAGGCCTGCGTGATCAGCTGCTTCGTTGTGCCTATTTCAAATAGTAACATTACTTGTCCATGAATGAGAATATCGCGCAGATATTTAGGTGGGTTGATGCAGTAGCAATCCAGTCCTCGACATTAAACACTTATCTTTAGAGGGCCTTCTTGAGGTAGATCAGCGCCACCTTGGGTTTATTAGTTCTACTTTGACGGGGGGAGTACTTTTTGTAGTAGCAAGCGAGGTTGTTAAGAGTGATCCCGTAAAGTCTGTTTAAAGCAACATCCTTATCGCTGACTCTGATTTACTCGGAAACGAGTTTTTAAGCTTTCTTGAGAAGTTACAACGACTCACGAAACTGGTCTGAATGATTGAATACCAACCGTGCGAAAGGTACTCCATACCGGACTTGTTTAGCTCGAGCACTATGCGTTAAACCTAGGTTTAGAAGAGCTGTACCTTCTTGGCAGCCTATTCAGCCATTGAGATAATTATTACGAACAAATATTATCAATTAAAACAGTTGTGCAGCAGTAGACTGTCGCACGTTTCTCTTCTGTCGGAATCCAGTAAGAAACACTTCTAAAGGAAATCTTGGAGACTTCTTGAAATTCCTTCGGGGATCTTGGGAATTGTGTTAGTGGTTCCGATCTCGTAGATGGCGGAGTACTCGTTATCGAACTTTCTTTCGACCCAGGGGTATTTTCCTGTTATAAGTTCTATGGCGACACACCCTATGCTCCAAACATCGCTCTTCTAGTTGTACTTCCCTGTCTTAAATACCTCGGGGGCAGTCCACAGTACGCTTCCTTTGATTTCGTTGTCTCCGTTTTATTCGGGGGAGTACGTGGCGCATCCGAAATCTGTAAGTTTTACACAGCCATCAGTACCAATGAGGATATTGGAAGCCTTGATGTCTCTGTGGATTACTCCCCTTTTGTGGATATAGCTTACTGCGCGGAGAAGCTGCTTCAGGTAGAGCTTGACTGTGGTCTCTTCCAGTGGCCCATAGTCATCTGTCAAGTTGCACAGACTCTTTTCGGGTAGGTACTCCATAAAAATGAGGGAGTAGTTGGTGAAGTGCTTAGAGCCGTAGTACTGAACGATATTTCTGTGGCGGAGAGCCCCTAGAATCCTGGCTTCCTGATTTTCTCCGGATTGTTCGAAGGTTCTCTCGATTCGCTTAATAGCTATGGTCTTTCCTGAGTCCAGGAGGAGTCCCTTGAATATTGTGCCTGAGACACCAGAGCCGATGATCTCGCCCATTCTCCACCTTTGCCTGTATACCAAGTTTTAACGGAATGCATTCTCTTCTGATTTCTACTCATGCTTTCGATTCTGGTAATCTGCGAGTGGCAGGTGCGACTTGTAGAGCTCGACCTTTCGATGGGGTGTCGTGAGGAGACTTGGCAATTTGGTCTTATTTTTGTTTCTATGGGTAGTGTCAGCAAGGGCAGGTCTTCCGCGACATGACTTTTTGAGCGTAGGAAGCATAGTTCTTGCAGTTTTGGCAGTGACTCCGAAGATGTCGGTGGTTCCTGTGAATCTGCCCTATTTTGAATTCATTTTATTTATTACAATAATTTATTCACGAGCCTACTGACCGGCCAATAAATATCATATGATAGTTTCGAGTACCTGCTTTTATTCTGCTCTCGACTGTTTCTTCTGTTGTAGTGTTCTCTTCCATATCTTCGAGTTTTATCTCCTACTTTTTCTATGCTTCCTGCAGAATAAAAGAAGCAATAGACAGGAACACTCTTTGTGACTCTGCGAAGTCGAGAGTGGATTGGGAGTTCGTAACTGCATCGGGCATGGGTACCTAGAGTAAGTTCTTCTAATCAATTGAGGAGCTTCTCTTAAAATCTCTTTTAGGATTATTTAAAGAGGGGTTAATCATCGTGTAAGCCTTTTTAAGGGGGATCTATGGTGCTATTCCCAACTGAATAGATTGCTGGAACTCGTTTCTTATGTAAGCGTAGTTTAGAGATTCAGACTCTTTCCTTTTCGCCAGATATTCGAATGTGCTGAGAAAACATTTCGGTAACCCATAACATAATTCATGCTTTGGTTTCTTCTGTTTGACGCTTAGAATAGCTTCCAATCTGTTGCCTTCCATCCCCTTTACATTTATCCAAGGAAGAGTCTTCTTGGACATGTAGATCAGATTGTAAAGCAGGGACTAGATGTCGTCGGAAGGTGCCTGGTTGACCCCTTTATGGGCGTTGATACTGGCATAACGGGGAGTTCCCACAAAAGACACCTTGGACTTACTTTCGGTTGAATCATAAAGCCTCGAAATGCCGAAATCGATCAAGTAGAGTTGCTTTTGGTTGTCCCTCATCATGTTTTGGGGTTTTAAGTCCCTATGAATAACATTATGATAATGCACCTGCTCCAGGATGTTCAACATATCGTAACCTATTTGGCAGATCAGTGCAGGGTTGGCAGTGCTAGTTTTCTATCCAAGATAGCTGAGATCTGACTCGAGTAGCTGCATCTAAATGTACAGAAATCCCTCACCCCTTCCATAGTTGTAAACTTAGGGGATGCCCTTTATTCCCTAAAGTCTTTTGAGGAAAGCGTATTCTTTCTTGAGTGTGACGCTACTTTCAGACTTAATGAGTTCGATTTTGAGGGCAGTCCTCCTCTTAGTAATGCGGTTGGTGACAAGGAACAGGTACCCGAAACAACCGTTGGATAGCTTTTTATGGACGTCATAGATGTTGGATAATTTGTCACTACCGAGAAGAATAGAAAGAACGTTGGTTTTGTGCATTCGAAACAGAAAAATAAACTTCAATTTCGATTTATTAAAAGCCTATTTTTCAATAAGTTTGGTTAAGCAGCATTAACGGCAGCATAATCCGCAAATTAGTCTGCATCTAAATACTAATCTTAAGAAAGCGGCTGATAATATGTAGTTATTTATTCTGTTTTTCCTCGTCAAATCTTTCTATCTTTCAGTTACTTGCAAGTATGTGTAAAGTATAAACCATCTTAATACACAACATAAACTTAAGTATTCAATTATCAAAAAAGTATCATGATAGAAGAAGACAAAGCCATTTACAACTCCCGATTACCCATGAAACCACTAACTGAACAATACATTCTTCCAGATACCTCACAAAGGGCTACTTTCTTCTCCACTCTCAAGGACATGGACTTTCCATTCCACAAGATCTTGGAATACTACGACAGAAACAGCATGGAGATTGAGAGTCAGTCTACCGAACAGCATATGAACAGAGTAGTCGACAACTTTATTGAGTGGTGTACAACCTCTTCCGACAGCTGTCCCATCTGCTTGGAGCGGCTGCTCTCTGCTAGTAGCACACAGCTTCAGTGTGGGCATAGGTTCTGCAGGGGGTGCGTGTCAAGTTATCTGGACAACCTGATAAGAACAAAGAAAGTGGAGAAAATACCCTGTTTGGTGGAAGGCTGCTAGAATATTATCCAGCAGCAGTAGGTGTACACAGTGGTCAGCCGCTAGCAGTTCCAACAATACCAACAGTACCTGACCAACAGTGAGTTGTCCAAAAACCCCAACCTTAGGTGGTGTGTCGCAGTAAACTGCAACAAATATGTCCTGCGATAGGGTAGTCAGAAGAAGGTAGTATGTGAATGTGGGCAGGAGATGTGCTTTGACTGTGGACAGGCCTGGCACAATAAGTCGTGCTAGGCGGAGTTCCGATACCAATACGGCAAGATAGTGGAGGAGCTTCACTTACAGTAAAAATTATCTTATGCAGAAAATGTCCCAACTGTGGACTACATCTTTAGAAGGTGACAGGCTGTAATCACATGCGCTGCAGCAAATGTAGCTATGAGTTCTGTTGGTTGTGCCTTAGGAGGTATAACTAGCATCACTACAAATGGTGGAATCTGCTAGGATGCCCAAAACAGCAGAGGGCAGAAAGTTATTGGAAAGGGTGGCCCTACGTTCTCGCACTCTTTGTAATTCCTGCAATAATCATCGCACTCATAGCACTTATCGTGTCTGCTGTGCTTATTGGCATAGTTGGTGGGTTTGCTATGCCCGCTGTTGCAATCCGAACTTTCATGAGAAGACGCCTTGGACACATTTCTAGGAAAAAGCGTATTTTCCTATGGATAGTACTTCAAATCTTGGCCCTACTACTTTATCCATTATTCTGCATCATCGCTTTCGTCCCACAGTCCTGCTTCATATTGTATGGGCACTTACGCAGAATATACTGATGCTTTGTACAGGTTAAATGAATTAATTCATCATCACAACTGCTGTTAACATGTTTAGAGTCGTGCAGTTATTGAACAATTATTAAATACATGCTGGAGAGATCCTTTTCTTCGCATATCTTGGAGTCGAATGCTATGTATATTCTTTAAGGTTTATTAAAATTAATGTTACTTGACGGGGTTTAGACAGAAGTTCCTAAGTTTAAGCAGAGACCTAGTTATATCCAATATACACAATAAATATCTATGATTTATTATTAAATTATGCAGCAAGAGAATTAGCAACATACTCGATAAGAATAAGCCCAACTCATCCCAGAGTTGTCCTTCATGGAGAATTTAATTCAAAAAGTAGGTGGAGACGGACTCTACCAATGGGGATCCTTCATTATCTTCTGCTTACATTGGTTTCTTAGCGGCTGGTTTATTGTGTCTAGCGCTTTCTACTTTCAAACCTTTCCGTTCGACTGCTCATCAGTTGGAAAACCTTAGGATATATGTCAAGAATATGTCTGTGGTCTACCAGAACAACAGTGGGGAATGTTCCTTCCAAAAGAGGCTTCGTCTTCAGTTGTGTACTCTTGGACTCCATTTATGGTTTGCCAATACAGCTACGTAAAGTCGTGGATGCAGGCGATGATCCAAATTGGAGCATGTGTTGGGTTATTTGTACTACCCTACTTCGCTGACAACTACGGAAGACGCCCTATTATTTTATGCTGCTGGATGGTATTCACGCTGGGTTCATTGATATTCTCTGCTGCAAACGGAATAGTCATGGTAGCAATAGGTCGGTTTCTGATTGGATTTGGAGCTAAACCATCAATAATGCTCAGCTTTTCCTTTATAAACTAGCACAGCACAGGAAAGGTCCGTATGTATTTCACCGTCGGAATCCAAATGTTCTTCGCTTTAGCCTAATGTTTTACTGGGTATGGGCTCTACTGGCTCAACAACTGGCAATTGACCACTTTCATCATCACAGGATTTGCCTTCTTAGTCAACTTCTTAAACCTTTTCCTATTGGAGACTCCAAAATACTTAGCTACAAAGAGCAGAGACCTTACTGCCAAAACCCTCAACAAAATTGCTACAATTAATAAGAGATAAAAGGTCACACTATAGGAAGTTGCTGCGGAGTGCTACAAATTGTAACACACTTCAAATAACAAGACCAGTATTATCGATCTGTTTAGATACAAAAGTATAAGAAGGAAATCAATTGTATGTTCAATACTCTTCATCGCCTTGCAGTTCAGTTATTTCTGTGCCCTTCTTAACGTGGGGACCATTGGCTAGAGCCCTAATTTCAATCTACTGGTGATGGGACTGAGTTAAGGTGCCTGTTACATTGTTGCTTAGTTCATAATAGCTTATGTTCCGAGAAAGAAAATGACTATTTTAGGACTTGGCTCATCTGGGGTGCTCTGCATAGTACTCGTAATTCTTACTTATTACACTTCTAGCACAAATATTTTGGCAGTGGTGATTCTCTTCGTCATGAGATTCGTCCTTTGTCTATACTGGTCAGTTATGTACGTTTACATAGCAGAATTGTTTCCAACACCGATTCGTAGTATCACCTACGGATGGTTGTGTGGGGTCGGGAATCTATTTGGAATTTCATGTCCATTCATTGTGCTCGCTGCAGATGCACTACACATTAACCAGTGGATTTTCCCTGGAGTAGTGTGTATTATGGCGTCACTGACAGGGTTTCTGCTGCCTGAGACACTCAATAAGAAAATACCGGAAAGCATTTAGGATGCGAGTTGATTCTTGAGTATCCAAATTATTCTTTAAATGCCTATTAAATAAATAACATGCAGGAATATCATTTTCCAGATAGTTTGGATTCAGATAGAAAATTAGGGTTGGTTGAACGATATTGTGAATTTTGTCCTCAATACAAATGATTTCGCCTGATGCATACTCTATTAGCCAGAACCATACAGACTTGTAGTTTTTAGTATGTGATTTGTTTAGTGTAAAGAAGTTATGGGCCGACGGAATACTCTCGACAAAGTTTTAACCCAATATTTTTTGGCGTCAGTAGCTCATAGTGTTAATTTTGTTTATCCATCCCCTCAAAATATTGTAAAATAACCCAAGCTTTATTACGTGTTCCTTGGACAAAACTCTGAACAATTGAAGCATAAACAAAAGACGGGATCTGTTTCAGAGAACATTTTTATGGAAAGATCTCTGAAATTTACCCAATTTAAGAAACCCAAATACTGCACATGGATTGAGTTAAATTTTATTGTTAGCTAAAGGCTATCCCGAAGGTCAAGGAACGGGTTGTTTAATCTACTATTGGAATATATATATGAATCAGTTCACTTTGTTCTTCTTCTCTTCCTAGCTGAAACTAGGGTATCCTGCTCCTGCATCCTAGTTTCTTTAATTATTGACAGAGTTCTAACCATCAACCTGCTCCAGATACCTCGCTTCGTTCTCCCTTCTGATCTATTCTGGCGGTCCTTGGTAAAATAGTCTTAGACTAAACGTTCGGAAAAAGAAGGCAAACATACTAAACAGCACTCCCCAGAATGCTCCCCACAGAGAGACATGCTCTATCAAGGTGGAGAAAACTACATCGCTGACTCTACTGGATTTACTCAGCAGAATACTGATGCTTAAGAGGTCCGAGGCATTGAAGAAAGTAACGTTGCTGGTCATAAACTGCTGGCCGACAGCCGGCATCATAAATAACTACTTCTTCGCAAAGCTGGTTATGTAATCTGGGTAGATGTTGTAGAGTGAAGGTTGGAAAGTGATGGTACCTCGGTTGTAAAGTCCAGGAATCATGAAAAAGTTGTAGAAGTCAAATGTGCCCTGCTAGTTTTGATCATTTGTCGCAAAGTTAACACTCTGCTATTTCTCCACAAACAGGAATATCCTACCGCCAGATGTCATATTGGTTAGTTGGGTCAGGTTCTGACATTTTTTAGGAGAAAAAGTAGTCTGATTGCAGGCAGCCACCATGAATCGAGGATACAACGAATCATTGGATGCGTATAATATTCCCGAAAGAATGGTTGCACTAGTGTTTAAACAACTCAAGTTCTGGTAAAGGATTGGAGACCCTGCATCCAAGGAAGTGTTGGACATGGATACAAAGGAATCTGTGTAGTCTTACCCTTTCCTTGAGTGGTGTTTATCTCCAAAAGGGAAATGGTGAAATAAGAGGGATCGTTGAGGGTTTAGTTGAGATTAGGGCCGTAAATGTAACCGATGGCCATAGATGGCACAGAATACTATTTTAATGATTAACCTTACGCTACTTTGGAGTGGCACTTCATAAGTATTAAGTTTGGGAGTGTTGTTTCTGAGAAGAGTAAGAAAGTCGTAGACAACATACACTAAAAAGATAAGAACGAGCAGGATGGACGCACACCTACTGCATTTAGTGGAGATTGGGTGAGTTTTAGGAACTGGTTAGGGAACTGGTTTGAATGAAAAAATGTCTATGGCCATCATAAACTTCTGTGTTTTGGTGAGTTTCTCCTACTCAGGCTGTATGACCGATTAGTTAAGAAGCCTCTCCAGTTTGCCTGTCTGGCGACTTGCACGGCTTCCGACATGACTTTGCTACGACATATTTTGAATTTAAATAAATTATAGGACTACCTTTGAAATCAGATCAACCATTGATAACCATATGCTTGATCCTCCACAGACTCAACTTGAGATTGAGTTGGTTTAGAGCTATTTTTCTCATACATTATTCATAGCAGCTACTGTATTGTATTTTTAGTCTTACTTCCAGCGTGTTATCCTAGATAATATTGCTTTGGCATTTTTGCTATTGGGGTGCTATTTCGTTTTCACTAGTTTGCTCTTGAGCGGCGGATTATTCGTGTGATTATTATTATTGGGTATGCTGAATTATTCTGACGGTAAAGGTATCTAAAGCCTATCTTTATTGTTCTCTTTGTTTTCTGAGGGTGGTTTTGCCCTCTCCATCATCTGCTCTAGGTTTGTCTGATAGTACTCCCCACTATCTCCTGTATTATAAGTTTGAACAATTAGTAAAGAACATCAGCAGCGAATTGCATTGCCAATATGTAGGCGAGCACTCAAATCACTCATTCTCAATTAGCCTTTCGAATATCTTAGAACTCGCCTATGCCTGTCTTAGACTCTACTTCTCGATCAGTTGCTACAGCTTGCTGCGACTCCTGTGCTTGAATTCTTGTTTAATTTTGTTTAGAAGTGGAAAGGAGGTGGCTGTCATCACTGCCTGGATCTGCTACTTGCGTCTTCTCAGCAGTCTCTGCATCTACTACTTCAGCTAAAGACGCTGCCGACGGATCTGACTTTTCTATAGCAGTGGGTTATGGCTCAACAGACTCGTAGACTTAGTAACGTTGCTGCCTGTACTTCCGTGGGTTGCAACAGTTTTGAGCTTATTCAAACTCACTTGTTTTTCCCTAATCGCTGACCTTTTGGTTTAAAGACTATTTTTGGTCTGGACTATTGCTTTGCGAGTCCTTTCCCTTCTGAACATCGGCCCTTCGAACTTACCTACGTTACGGTCGATGAAATCCACGAACAGAACAGCCCTCTGTTTTTATGGAATATGAGGAAAGACGGTATTTATGGTTATGGTATTATTCTCAGTTGTTTGCTCTCGGTAATTGGTATTGTGTATTATCCTCTATTGTTCTTCTCGAAGGAACATTGCCGACATATGATTTGTTGCACCATTGAGGCTATTAGAAAGATATGAATAGATCTGCAAAGTATATTGGTTTTGAAAACAGTTAATAGCTACAAGAGAACGGTTGAACCAAATACCTCTGAGCCAGCCTCAACATACTTGCTCCCTATTTTCCTTCTGTTAACGATTAATAAAAACATTAAAGCACTTCTATTTTTGTTCAATGGAAGATAAATGTTGCGTGACCCATCTTGAAGCTCAAAACATCCGTAGATAAAATAACTCATAGACAACTCTACAAAAATCATTTATTATTGATCTTGCGATCTGGCTATCTCTTCTCCAAACTCTTCGGTCTAGTCCTCTTCCCCTGATATTGTTTCCCCAGTATTTCCGGCAAATTCTAGTAGACACATCTAGCCTGTATGTGAGCGTCTGACCTTTTCTATTCCTTCACATAGTTAAGAACATCAAGAATATAGTCGATCTCCTAAAACCCACTCAAATTTTAGCTGTTTTATGTTATCTATCTGCACAGTTTGAGCAACATGCTGTATTTCTGTATTTTTTCATTCACTGAGCCTGAGATAAACTTCTGTCTCTTCGCTCCTTCTTTTAGTTTACTTCAGTTAGGCAAGGACATTGGGGAGCCTGGGTGGCTTACATGCTGTTGTAGTAGTAGTTGAGGGCAACTCCGATGTAATACTTACCCTATTAAAGATTCTTTATTTGCTAGTCAGTCAGCAATAGTCGCAGGCTATGCTCCTGAATTACTGAATTAGGCAGTTGGAGAGGATGCTGATATCCGATGTATTATTGGCGACCACTGTGGATGCTCTATTTTTTAAACTTACTTTTCCTCATTTAATGCCTGATTCTGTAGCATCATTTATTGATAAACTTCCAAAATTACATACAAAGTTGCGTATGGAATAAGATGATTCAAAATCTTGCTGAATGTTTTAATAGATGTTCAAAGATTCATTAAATAAAGTAATCTTCATAGGGCTCTGCTCCTCAATATTGCATTGTATAATAATAAGCATATGTTATCTTCTACAACTATTGCATTTGCATTGCTAGAGGTAACACATTCATTTAAGTCAAGATGATTGAGTAGTTAAATTAATATTCAACAATTACTCAGTAATCGTAGGCTACTGCTACTATCTCAACAAAGGCACAAAGCCGACTAAATCGTCAGGACATAAACGGATTAAGATAAATGATCAGGAATATTTCCACGCAGCTTTGGGTGACTTACCTTTTAGTTAAAGCTCGAGGATCTTGTACAATTTGAGCTTCTCCTGCTAATTCAACATAATGAGCAGACTATCGACTGAGTTTGAGTTTTACCCCTCCTTACAAATAAGAGCCTTATTGCGAATATGCTTTGACGAAATGTTTGTTGAAGACTGCATTTCGTTAGACTTTTTGGTCTTATTGCTTGGTTTGCTTTTTGAAGGTGACTTGTCGAACTATACTTTATGAATAACCAAGTGAAATTCACTTGCTTATCTCTGCTGCTTAAGATCCAATTTTTGTTGTTGGTTTATTATATTAGTATAAGTGATTGTTTTCTGATGCTGTTAGGGGCACAATTTGGTAGAAACAGTCTTCATGCTGACAGAATTGTGTCTATGAGTTTACTGTCTATCCATACAGGTGTATTTCTGACGCTGCAACCGAGGTTTCAATATGAACTTGGACTCACTGAGAGTACTTTTGGTCTTTTTGAAGTTAGTTCTGAGTTTTTCAGGTGTTCTTTAGGTCTAGAAGGCTCTAAGACCACAAGGACTGGTTGGCTGGGGCTCTGGCGATACCTTCTTAGAACTAACGTAGGGCATATTATTGGTATCTAAATTAATGCAGTCCCTAGAGCTGGAGGTATCGGTGAGGGAGATGCACTCCTGGATGAGCTTGGAGAAGAGCATAGAGTAAAATAAAATAATTTATTTTGGGCTCCAACTTAATTGCTATTATAAGCCCAGTTTAAATATGAATTGAATATCGGGGGCCAGGTACAATATTGTCTACTTAAGGTCGGTACTCAGTGTAATACTGCTAAGTTTATCTCCTATAGATTTTATAAAAAAATAAAATAACAGTTTAAAACTGCGATATTTATGCGAATAGCATCGATCCAACCAAATTTGAGTTATTAATTATCAAAAGCTTGGTAATGTTCAAATGCATTCAAATAAAATAATTTCAGCTGGTGTCCAATCGTGGCCTTTTTGCTCTTCGATTATTCCCTCAAATTGTAAAAGACCTCCAGCATATAATATTGACTCACCGATATGGTTAGACTTTACTTCTAACAGACTGCCCAGTTTAAACGTTGGCGCGTTATTTTCATATTTGTTAGTCCTATATTATAATCACCTGCTTTTACTACATCAATAAATCTGCATTAATCATACGATCTATGTTACTAGCAATTATCAGCAACTAATTGCAATCAAAAAGAACATAAAATAACAGCCATAGCAAGACTTATTCCCACTCAATACAAACTCATAGTCACAATACCATGATTGTCCACTTTTCAATCAGGCAAAGTCACATCTAATTTATCTATTTTTGATCGATTTGTTCGTGTCCTTGATCATAATATTATCGATAACTCAAATGCAGCCTTTGTAGTCATATGTTAGATACTTTGGGAGTCCCATTTATTAGCTTTGGTAGCGATCCTGCTCAAGGAGATACGCAACAGCCCACCGAGCAGTCTCCGTTGCTGAACTTAGTGATGTAACTAGCTGCCCACAGAACAGAAGACAAAGAATTTAAATATTGTACAGATTGTGCTATCGTATTATGCTACTTCGATAATGTTCCATTTCCAAGTTTTAAATACACTTCCATTTTCTAAATCAACATCCAATAATATCAGGATGTTTTTAATAGCCCTCTTACTCTCCTTCGCCTTGGTTCAGTCCGACGACTCTTGGGAAGCATACAAACAAAAGTTCAATAAGAACTATGCCACATTCGAGGAAGAAGCTTATCGCAAATCCGTTTGGACATAAAACAAGGATGCCATTTCAAAAGCCAACCCTACCGACTCAGGCGTCATCTTCAGCATCAACCAATTCTGTGACCGAACAGAGGAATAACTCAAGAGTATCAGCAATATCCGACTACCTGCTGATCTGAACGACACCATCTCTACTCAGGAGGCTAAGGCCAACCTAAGAGTGACCCAACTCCCTCCAGAATTCGACTGGAGGACTGGCCATTTTATTTCAGGAGCCAGAGACCAAGGGACATGTGGTAGCTGCTGGGCATTCTCCACGATTACAATAACCTAGTCCTACCTTGCCATCAAGAACAACACGAGGCTCGACTTATCAGAAGAGTACATTCTCAGCTGCCTCAACCAAATGGATGGGTGTGCAGGCGGCTTTATGGTAGACCCAATGCGAATGATGCTGTCTAATGGAGCATGGCTGGAGAGTGATTGGAAATATCAGGAAGCAACCCGCAACAAGAGCTGGCCGAACCCTCGATGCTCTCTTCCCAGGTAGATTCAAATGCCAGCGAAATCGTCTTTCGCAGGAAAACGTTCCCTTTCAGTCGACAGTATGAAAGCCATGATCGCTGAGTCACCTGTGACTGTAGCGTTTACTGTTTACGGCAACTTCTATCAGTACTCCAGCGGAGTGTGGAAGTGCTAAGGAACTACTGGGTGGAACACTGTTAACCATGCAGTCACTGTTATTGGATACAATGCAAGTGGGTTCATTATCAAAAATTCATGGGGCACTTCATGGGGAGACAACGGATACGCTCTAATTGACTACGAGAAGGACTGCGGACTAAAGTTAATTGCACTGCAGTACACCAAGGGATAAACTTCGGACTACTCGAGTCAGTATGCAAATACCACGGATCCAAGTTACTTCTCGTCTCCAAACAAAGTTGACAATGACACAAACAACACGAACAATAACTCGACAAACAACAGTTCGATAAACAATAACGCAACAAACAACTCTACTAACAACGCAACAGATAACACTACTAAGGACACAGATCCCACTAACACCAACTTTTTCAATTACGTGGGGAATCTTTATGTTGTAGTAATGTGGGTTTGCCTTACTCTTATCCTGATTACATGATTGGTTCGTGTTCTATTTTGTCGCCTGGATGGCTTATAATATAGTAGCTCACCTGTAATAAAGTAACTGCACTCTACAGGTTATTCTCAATGTTTGACAAGACAATATAGATATGAGTATAACAATTATCGTAATATAATAATCAATAACGGAGAATAACCTTGGGATGTTTTTGATTAGAGAACGATTTTAGATTAGTGCGGCTTGTTGTTGCTATTAAGCCTACTTGAGTACAGATGACGCATTACTATATGATGCAAAATTAAATACTACATAAGTTTAAGAGAAGGTCGTCACCCTCTTACTCGAGGCTTCTCTACCTGAAGCTCACCAGACCCTAGAGGTTGTTTCCTTCAGTGAAGCTGACCATCCTACAGTCAACGTCCTTTTAATCAAATACCCAAATCATGCTGCTACAAAACATATTCCAGCATACAACAACCAAAGGCTAGCAGTCCCTGGTGTATAACTAGAGCATATGTTTGTAGTTGATGCAGAGAATACCCGTTTTAGATACCCATGCGAAAAATGTCGATAACCAATGTTGCTATCGAACATCATAGCCGACGAAATACCCTATTGCCTAACCAAGATCTCAGCAATAGTAGCCTTCAGTTTGTTAGCAGTCCTTGCTAATACATAAAATATCCTCTGCTAAATGTTGTTTCTAGAATTTAGAGGTGCAAACCTCGAGGACTAGCTCTAGTGATTAGAGGGTAAAGAATAGGATAGTCCAATCACTCGGTTTGAGCGTATGGTATGGTTGAAACTTGTTACAGCCCTACGTTCAATAGTTAGCTTCAGAACACTAACGGAGAGCTTTCCAAATTATGTTGATAAAAGCTGCCATTCCCTACTGATCCAAATAAGCTCGGGTAGAGTGGGAGTATTTATCGTAATGGTTTCTGGATAATAATTGTTTTGCATTCTATGGTAATAATTGTAAGGCACTATGTGGAACTATCCTCTATTCATCGGCACAACTCAACCATAAACGCAAGTGACTATCCTCTACACTGTATTTTAGGTACCTGCCGACTTTATTGATTATTTATTTATTTGCCAACAACGGAGGGTAAATTTAGATTCCTCTAAAAATAAGCATTCAGCAGTCAGCTCATCCTCATCCTCATCCATAGACCAAGAAGCTAAAGGTAACTAGGTTGAGTGATTCGCTATCAGACTGATTTCAAAAGCGCCCGTAGTTTCAAAACGTTCAAAGGAGTCGATCAGGGTGATGATCGAAAATCTGGGAGATGCTCACCAACTTCACAATGCTATACCTCAACCACGGCTAGTTTAAACGAAGTCAGAATGGTCGAAGGGTTAGGCACACTCATTAATTTTGAGTATGTGATGCTGAATAATAACAAGATCAGCGTTGCTGTTTAGCGACTACATATTGAGTATGTTTCTGGAGAAGCCATAAACATTAGTTAACACTCACCCCTGGTTCAGAAGTAAGTATCGACATTCTACTAGCAAAAAAAAATTTACAATGAACTGTCGCTTTGGAGGTGAAGCACTAGCCAAAGAACAGGCAATCCTTTAATAGTCAATTCATTTAATTAGAATTAAGATATCGGAGTGTCAAATATCAACTGGCTTTGAGTTCACATACACAGTCGGTAGCTTGATGTCCTGCTCTTGGAGATACTTTCTGAGTTACGTCTAGTGCGCTACATTCCGAACCGTCATCTCGAATACGCGCTGACGTGGTACGGGCTCGCGGTGGCGCTGATCGCCTTCTATCTCGTATTTGCCCGAGGACGGCTGCAAGCACCAAGGAAAATAATGTAAAAACAATAGGTTGGTTTCTGGTGTCTGCTGGCGCCGTTGGCGGACCAGGCGGCGACGTACTTTCACGCCGCTGGTCTCAG
>JAOXNN020215276.1:0-16853 GCA_028571205.2 Hydropsyche betteni
CGCACTACAACCCAAAACAATGCGTTCCATCACAAATCGCGCCGCAACCAATCGCCTGTGGGCGCCTGGCCTTATATATAGAGGATAGGGTATTGTTTTTATTGGGGGGGGGGGGATGTCCCCGTATATGAACCGACAATTATGGCAACCCTACCCAGGCTACAATCATGGTTTCGGGCCATTTGTCCCGGAATCAAAACAGAAAAAGTCGGCAACCCTAAGTCGAACCCCGTACCTGTGAAATACTCGACGTGATGATTCAAGAACTTGGTCTTCTTGGTGGGCACGTTGGAGCGCAGCCACCTCGCGACGGCATACTCCTCCTTGGAAGGCTTCTCGGCGTTGTCTTTAGCACCGGGAGCGGCCAGCTCCTGCAAAACGGAAACACGTTAAGCGATGACGTGTCACGATGACATCGCGACGGATGGAAAACAACGCAGAACGACGGACGATACCTCCCTGCGCTTGCGCGTACGCTTCTTCTCGGCCATCGTCGGTCAGCTCGGCGTCGGGGGCCCCGGTTTTGGCGGACGGGGGGCGTAGTCTCTGTCGGGGGTCCGTGCGCGGTCACGTGCGGGACTCCATAGTCCGGCGGAAAGGGGCGAAACGGCGTACGAACGGAGCGCGAAGACAGCTGGCCAGCGCGACACCCACGCCCCCGCGCCCCTCGCCTCTGGCTTCTACGTTTCACTTTACCACAACAACGAATCTTTTGGCCTAATGTTTGTTTGCGTCGCGGCCATGTTTCGGTTTTATCTTCGCGTTATTTCGATAATGATGAATGGATGCTTTGATCGAATAAAATAGTGGTTTTGTCTTTTTAATGTTCTGATTAAATTTGAATACTCGATGTATGAATTTTGGTTCGAGTCGTTTGCTACCGTGTTCGAAAATAAGACCACTCCGTAAATAAGCCCTACCCCGAAAATAAGACCTAGTGAGAAAATGGGGTACTTGTGACTAGTTATCATAGTGGTTTTTATTCGGCGCTCTATACGTAAAATTAAGATTTTGTACAAATATATATTTTTTAATTTAATTTCTTTGACTAAATGTAGTTTAATCTTTGAAGTGAACTTTTTGTGCCGTTATAATCATATCGCCAATTTAGTACAATGTTGATAATGTTACTTTATCGAGAAACAGTTCAAAATTCAAAAACCTTTAGAAAACTATTGAAATTATATTTAATTACTTGATGTAACTAACTTGACTCAACAATATTTATTGTTTTTTATGAGTAAATCTTCATTTTTTTCAACGATTCGGGAACGATATACAATCTAGATTTATATTAAATTTAACTAATTTAACTATAATCATTCCTCTCAATGTTTCAAACACTAAATACGTGCGACTTCGAGGCGGTTCGTCAGTGGCGTTGACAACATTGGCTTGTTAGTTGACATTAAAATACACATTGTCTGACTCTGACCAGTTAAATCATATTTCCATTTGGTCAGACGAAATACCTACGTGGGTTAGACAAAATATATTTTAACTAGTCAAACTATATTTTAACTGAGAAGTACATTTTGACTGTAAAATATACAAACATCCATTTTTATATATTTATATAGATATGCAATGGCATAGCAAATTTTTATGTTTATTTTATAAATATATCTAAAAATTTTGATGAATGTTAAATTAAGTAATCAGGGAAATCTTTAATTTCATATTGTATCGTTGAAAAGGTCATATTTTGTGTGGTTTAAAACAAAGAATATATTGAAAATTCAATCAAAAAATAACTTTTGAGTGGTTAACACAATATGTAGGTATATCATACTAATACATATGTAGTTTTTTTATTTTATCGACATTTTTTGACCAGTCATTATAACTTATTTATAGAATGACGTATAGTGCGTTTTTTTTTCAAAAATATATTACAAAAAATACAAGAATTATCAATAATGAAAGAATCGTTCAGAAAAAAATCTTTATTATGAATATTTTTTTATTAAAAGAGCTAATATGTATTAAAAATTTTCTCTCTTGTCAGTTATATTTTTGATTTGACAATCCTACCATCATGAAAATATTAATTTAAAACCTTTCTAAATTTGCTTATTATGAAAAAAAGTTAAATGTGAAGTTATCGAAATAGATTTTAATTGATGTGTTGAAGTAAATTTATGTTGATGCATTCGATGTACGTGGGCTTGAAAAAATCTAAATATAGTACTGGTTGAAAATAAAATCTTTAGATGTTCCATTGAAACTGAAAAGGAAATGAAAAAAAAACTATTGGATCTAAACACACGAAAAAAAACACGCCTCCGATCGAAATATTTTCTTTATATTTTGGTACAAAACATTACGCATGTGAGAATAATGACTACATGAAATAATAAATAATTCAGTGGAAAAATGTACATTCTATCACAAATTGTGATTGAATATAAAAATTATACGTAATAATAGACTCAAAAAGTGTGTAACAAAAAAATAACAAATTTCTAAATAGGTTAATTAATATAAAAATATTAATTTTTTAGATTGTAATATTCAATTTCTATCGGTATTCCCAATTGTTTATTTTTTATAGGTTTTCGTTTGGCGTTGAATCGGACGAAAGTCGGGATTGTAAACATCTTGAGAAATTTCGATATCAGATTGGCGCCGAAATGAAATATAATTAGATAAACCCCCGGTAATCGATTCGAATGGGTTCTTGTTGAAGCCAGTAGATGGATTGTGGTTAAGTTTCATGAAAAAATTGATAAGAAATAATCTATTTAATATATATTTCGAAGTTCAATTTTGCTAAAAAATTTTATATATTATAACGATGGGTCCGCCGATAGGGTTGCAAATGGCACGGGGGTGGTCCACGTCAATTAAGTTGGGATACGTGCACACAAAGCTATGCATGCACGGTCCACGGAAGCTCAGGGGGTAGTTCTCTACAAATCTATTCGCTACGGCATCACGGGACAGAGTGGAGTGCGCCCACGCAGGTTATAGGGGCGCAGGGGTGGGGTTGCCAAGGTGGCAACCCACGATAGGGGTGGACATCGTCAGTGGTGCCAATCGGGAGAGCATCGCGTTACAATATTTAATTTCACAATCGTTTCATTTATCTAAACTGCAAATAATTTGAAAATAATATTATTATAAGTAAAAAATAGAAAAAAAATGTATTGACTGTAAGCATGTGAAAAAATATATGATCATTTGATAAAATTCATGTTTGAGCTTCATTGAAATTAGCATTAGAAAAAATGTTTCAGCATATATAAAAATAAATGTCCTTTTCTTTGTTATAATTTTACTCTTCAATATACATATTATATAATTCGAAATAATCGCTAATTGAATACTTCCTATTACTTTTGAGAATTATCAGCAAGTTAAAAAATGAACATTGCCATATCCCTGATTTAGATTGTCACTTTAAATAATTTATCTTTGGACAATAACAGTTCAGTTGAATTGGTGAGGCCCCTGAATACACTCGTATACTTCAAAATGATGGTGATAATTCTTTTGCCCGTTTTGATCGTGTTACTTTATTTATATTTCGGATGGAACCATAAATATTGGAGCAAGAGGAAAATACCTTACGATGAGCCTAATTTGTTTTTCGGAAGTTTGAAAACTGTAATAAGCGGCTCCCAGCATTTCGGCATAAATTACACAGCTTTGTACAAGTATGTATTGTAAATATAGGGTTTGAATGTATTTTTCTGAAAATATTAATCCAAGTAAATTTCAAGCAAATTTGGAAACGTTCCATATTTTGGATTTTATAAAATTCGAGATCCATCCCTGATTATAAGAGACATAGATCTTGCGAAAAATATAATTATTAAGGATTTTTCATATTTTGCAAATAACGATTTTCAGGTAAGATATATTGAATTTTCAGTTAAATATCTGTTATTAAAAAAAATTTTTTTTTTTCTATATTACAGGTAAGTCCTGAAGCTGATCCTATATGGGCTGAAAATTTATTTAGCCAAAATGGAGATGTTTGGAAGCAAAATCGTTCTGCATGGTCAGCCGCCTTGACAGCAAGCAAACTTAAAGCTATGTATGAAACATTGAATAAAAAGTCTGAAAATATGACGAATCATTTAACGAAACACGTCAAATCAAACCCAAACGAACCGATTGAAGCTAGACTGGTATTTTTTATTTAATTTATCATGATACGTTCAAAAATATCTTATTTTAAAATGTATTTTTTATAGATGGTTACTAATTATTTTATCGACGCAATATTGGCGACAGTAGTTGGAATTGAAACAAATTCGTTTGAAATGAAAAATAATCCTTATAGAAATATAACTCAAGCGCTTTTCAATTCGACATTAATAGACGGATTGACGACCATGTCTTTTATGTTTTTCCCGAAATTGGCAAAATTTTTTGGAATAAAGTAAGTTTCTTAGTTATTGGTTTGTTAATGAAATTATTTTATTATATGTTGTTTTTTTAAGGTTCGTTCCGAAACGAATACAAAATGATTTGATAGCCATAGCTAAGGATATTTTAAAAACCAGACAAGCTACAGGATTTCAAAAAGTAAACGCCCTAGATGTAATTATAGGCCACGGAAACAATGCTAAAGAAGGGGGTAAATTTGTTTAAAATATCATTTTTCTTTTTTTTAACATATCATCAACATTTTTTATGCATACCAATTCTTATTTCCAAATATCAGTTACTGAAGTACAAGTAGCTGGTGCATTATTCAGCTTTTTACTGGATGGTACTGAAACATCAGCTGGGGTTATGGCCTACATGTTATATAGGGTATCCATTTATTTATGATAATTGGCTTCATATACAATTTTTTTTTAAATTTCTATTTAATTATTTTAATACATTATAGTTGGCTTTGGATGTCGACATTCAAACGAAACTACGTGCCGAAATTGATGACGCATTAGAAGCCGAAAACAACAACATTTCATATGAAAAAATACAAAGTTTACCATATTTAGATATGGTCATATCAGGTATTTCATATTTATAATAACTATAGCTTATATCTACGTATTTTTTTAATCACATATTAATTTTACAGAAACTTTGCGAATGTATCCACCTGCTTTGGCCATGCAAAGGCTGTGTACAAAACCCTATGAACTTCCACCGATAAAAGAAGGGGATAAACCGTTTCGAATTCCTGTTGGAATGCCAGTGATTATTCCGATTTATGCGATTCATCACGATTCCAAATATTATCCCGAACCTGAAAAATTCGATCCAGAACGTTTCAGCGAAGAAAACAAGAAAGATATCCCGAAAAACGCTTACATGCCTTTCGGAGAAGGACCTAGGATTTGCGTTGGTATATAACAACTTCTCATAATGCCATATTCACTTGAAATCAATATTTCCAATTGCTATTTTTTTATAGGTTTTCGTTTAGCGTTGAATCAGACAAAAGTTGGGATGGTGAACATTTTGAAAAATTTTGAAATCAGATTGGCGCCAAAAATGAAATATAAACCACCGGTAATCGACCCAAATATATTCGTGATGAAACCAATCGATGGATTATGGGTTACGTTTCATGAAAGAATTGATAAAAAATAGTTTATTTGATGTATGGTTTGAATTTAGGTTTTGCAAAAAAAAAAATAAAAATGTTTGTATAACTGATTTCATAATCAGTTAATTTCTGTAAATTACAAATAATTAGAAAATAATTTTTGAACTTTTCAAAGTTTGATTTATTAAAAAATTTCATTATATCTTATTATCATTATATTTTATATCTATATATGATTGTATTTGTCGTTCATCAATATTGACTATGAATAAAATAATGATTAATGCGATGATTTATGTTTTTATTTTATCGACAAAAAGATATAGTATTGTGATCAAATGAAAAATATACATAACAAATTAATAATTTATGACTAATCATATACAATACATACCTAAATACTTATTTGTATTTTTTTATGTGTGGATATATTAATGATTGTGATTAAAAGAAAACACACCCTCTCACATTACATTATTATGTAATTATTTAAGAATTCAAAAACAAAATGACGAAAATTGACATTGATAGTAGACGAACCACGTTAGCAATTAACGATAAATAAATTTAAAAAAAAACTGATTAATTCCGACAATGAGTAAGCAATTTGTTTAACAAACGTTATCATTTCATTTGTTTTTCTATTTTGATCGATATAATCGCATATAATACATTCAGTCTAGGTCTACCCAAAAACGATAATACTTAAATGACACTCTTAAAATATGGTTTTCCAGATTAGGAGATTAGATCATTTTTAGGTGATTATCAGAGCATCACTTTTTCGAAACATTTCCATTATCAAATCATGTTTGTCATATTTGAATTCCGAAAGAAAACATCAGACAAAAACTCGCAAGGTCATTTTGTTATAAAACAGACAGTCATGCTGAATGGAATGAATTATTCTTATATACTGACGAATCGCAATTTCAGCATTGCGAATATTTTCTAACGTGAAAATTTAAAAAATGCTACTTTCACAATTGGAATTCAATCTAATACGCATTCGTGATTTTATTAAAGAAAGCATAACATTTTGATTTATTTAAAAACATTATTTTATACACTAATTCTTTTCTCTTTTTGATGATTCTATCGTTTCTTTCATAATTATTTTTTTATATGAAATTTAAAAAAATCTAAATATAATATGTATTCAGATATGGATCTGGCTCTCCCAGTTGCTTAAATGATAATAAACAACGTGATAGAGCTCAATTGAGACAACGGCCTTATATGCGACATGTCCAATTGATATCAATCGGAAATTTTCGATTTTATTTATTCGGCACGTAAGTGTCCCGATAAGCGGCCCTGAAATTCGCGGTTCCTTACCAAAATGGATATTTGGTCGATTATATTGATAGTTACCTTTGCATTGACCAGCTTTTATTTCTATATAACATGGAATAACAATTACTGGAACAAACATGGAGTTCCTAATGAAAAGCCGGTTTTCTTTTTCGGTAATTTCAAAGACGTGTTCAAAGGGACTAAGCATTTCGGAGTTATGTATTCCGATTTGTACAGGTATATAAGTTTGTAATTATATTTAATTTTTAATGAACTTGGAAGTATAATATTAATATATTTTTTAGTAAATTCAAAAATTCTCTTTACGTGGGTGTATACAAATTAAAATCACCTGCAATTTTAATAAGAGATCCAGAACTAGTAAAGAACGTAATGGTTAAAGATTTTCCACATTTTCCATCTAATGATTTTAAAGTAAGTACGATTTTCATGTAAACTTTATATTGCAAAATATTGATTAATTATTTGGCACTGCTTAAAACCTTATCAATCATTCCTTCACAAATGATTTTTTTGAAATACACTCGATCCTCATTTTACAAAATAACACGGTTCAAGGGAGGAGAACCGATTATTATTATTTTTCACTTTAACATGATATAAAAAAAAATATTACTAGGCCATAATGGTGAAATTCAGTGCAGACCAATATAGTATCAAAATTATATTATATGTATGTAATTATAGTTATTAAATAAAAGTTGACGATGTTTTTTGATGATTTCACACTGTGAAATTTTTCAAATTACACATTTTTCATAAAGTAAATTTGGATGGAAGTTCTATCTAAATATACTGATGGAACCTATCACCAATTTTTATATGATCACCATACTTTTTTTTTACACGGAAGACTCTAGAGCGTATCCTAATTATACCGAATAAATAATAAATAATAATTTTATTGTATCATCATAGGTGGATCCTGATGCAGATCCAATTTTTGCAGCACACGTTTTCGCACAAACTGGCGAAGAATGGAGAAAAAACAGAAGTGCTTGGACAACCAGTGTAACTTCAAGCAAAGTCAAAAATACTTTCGAAAAATTAAGCGAAAAATGTGATATTATGATTGAATTTATAAAAAATCATATAAAAGAGAAGCCAAATGAACCTTTAGAACCAAGAGAAGTATGAAATATGATATTTTTCGATTGTATCAGTTATTTATAGTTTAAAAAAGTTTTACTCTTTGTTTAGTTGTCATCAAACTTTTTCACTGATGCTGTTGTTTCTTCAATCTTCGGACTCGAAATTGATTCATTCAAATCCAAGGATAATCCTTACCGAAAAATAATAAGATCATTTTTCATCCCAACATTTTTGGAAGGTCTAGTCACTGTTTGTTTTATCGCAGCCCCATGGCTTGCAAAGTTATTAAAATTGAGGTTCAAATATGATTTTCCTATATAATCAGATATTTGCATATTGAAATTTGTATCAATAAATTCAATACTGTCTTAGATTTGTACCGAAGCATGTTGAACGTGAACTACATCGACTCGCCGATGAAATTTTGAAAAATCGACAAATCACAGGATTCCAAAAAACAAATTCATTCGATTCTATTCTTTTACACGAAAGGAATAAAAACTGTATGTTCACATATTCATTTTGTCTATTTCATTAAAAAAAAACTAAAACGCGTTTCATAATCATCCAAAGTCCGTTAAAATATCAAGTCATGCTCTCCAAATTTTAATCGTCTTTCAGATAAACAATCGATTATTTTGTTTTCAGCATTGACCCAAACCGATGTAGCCGGATTGATATTAGGATTTTTGATAGACGGCACTGAAACATCTTCAGGAGCCGCCGGTTTCATGCTATATTCCGTAATTATATAAACAAAAACTAAATTCTAAAAATGTCAAGATTATTTTCGCAGTCACGTTCCAAATTTACTTTCTAGTTAGCGGCTAACCCTCACATCCAAAATAAATTGAGAGCTGAATTGGATCAAGCGGCAAATGCGAACGATGGGAAACTGGACTATGACACCATTCATAGCCTGCAATATTTAGATATGGTGTTTTCTGGTACATGATATGAATATATAATAAATTTCGAAACGACTCTTGAATTTTAAACAAGTACTTATATAAAAAATGTATCGCTTTGTTTCTTCCAACTCTATTTTTTCCATAAACGATCGTTGAATTATTCAATGCCAGTGACAAACATACAAAAAATTGACGTATTAAACATTATATTATATTATTATATCAACAACAATTCATATTTTTTTTAGTATTAAAGTGTATTTTTAACTTCTAGAAACTTTACGGTTGTATCCACCGGGTTTGCATATACAACGTCTCTGTGCAAAAGATTATGTTTTACCACCACCATATCCAGGAGGTAAGCCATATACAATCAAAGAAGGAATGACTGTGGTGGTTTCAATATATGGTCTCCAGATGGATCCTGATTATTTTCCTGAACCTGAAAAGTTTGATCCGGAAAGATTCAACGAAGAAAATAAAAGAAAAATCGTTAAATATACTTATTTACCGTTCGGAGAAGGTCCTAGAGTTTGCTTAGGTATAAATACATTTGTTATCGACATGATTTATTTTCATATTTTCCTGATTTAATTTTGAGTTACTTTCCGTGCATTCGATATACGTATCTATTTTTCGTATTAATTTTTAAGGTGCTCGATTTGCTTTGAATCAGACCAAAATAGAAATTGCGAACATAATCAGGAATTTTGAAATCAGATTGGCGCCGAAAATGCAAGGAAAATCAATAGAAATAGATCCTAATGTATTGGTTATGAGAGCTGTTGGAGATTTATGGGTAACTTTCCATAATAGAACCGATCAATAAATAAGTGATTTTATAAAATGTATTTTTTCATGAAATTATTTTTACATAAAAAAAACTATTATATGCTGAAAATTATATTGTTTGAAATAAAAAAGCAGATTAATTGATTTTTTTTACCTTCATATTACTTTAAATTTCTACCAAAGTATGTAAAACTTGAACTACAATAACTCGCCGATTAGATTTTAAAAAAATCGATAAATTACAGGGTTCCAAAAGATCAAATCAAAATCAAGATAAATTAATTATATTTTTTTTAAGATTTACCGAGAATTTTTTTTTCTACAGCAATTCAATTTTCATGTATACATATAGTACTTCAATTTTCCTAAAATGTGTCGTGTATTCTAATGTTGTTTGTTCTAGTGTCGTTTAGGCAAACATCTGGTCACCGAAGATCATTGATCTTGGATCTTGATTTTATGATCTTGCATTATCTAATTTTGTTATGAATTTATTCTTTTTGGTCAGGTCAATAATTTACACCAAATTACAAAATAAAGCCTCGTATTTTTATTAAAATTTTTTCATACGTGATATTCAAGGTTTTATGACCATTTTTGTGAGTGCAACACGTTGTCAGTTTGACGTTTGTTTTACGGCGCGTGTTTGAAAATGAGTACTGCCGACAATGAAAATTCTGTTGCTATGAATGAATTTTCCTATTTAGAAACAGGTGGTTTTTCTTCCGAACGTTTCAAGATCGAAGTTAAAAATCTTCCGAAGTTCTATGGCATTAGTGTTAGTATTATTGTTTGCAGTTTATTCTAACCTATTTCTTTTTTTCTCTGAATTTTTTTAATAATCATTATCATAGATCCCCGATGTTATATTGAAAGTATCTAGTTTATGCTTAATATAGGCATCAGTAAAATTTCTTAAGTATTTTATTTTGAAAATTTATGTATTTTTATATTGATATATAAAGAATACTATCAATTTTAAGTGATAATTAAATTCAATGTAATGATGAGATATTTTTTCAGGAATTTAAAAAGTTACTAACCTCAAAATTAGGCTTGAAACCTGTTAAGATCAAACCACCTCATAAGAAAAGCAAATATCTATTTGTTTGTTTTCCCAATGATGATGAAAAGAATAAAGCTTTAAATATTCTAGAAGGTTATCAGTGGAAAAATAGTAAATTAGTTTGCAAGGTAGAATATTAAATCCAAAATTAAATATTTGAAACGATTGATAACGTCTTGAAATATTTTATTGGAATTTTTAAAGATTGCACTCCCAACTCAAGATCCGTTAGTGAGAAAAAGAAAAATTGACGCAGAAGAAAATGATGGAGGTTCTAAAAAAATTGATTCTAGAACTCAGGAAGAAAAATTAAAAGACAACACTACACCTTACTGGAATATGAGCTATGAAAAACAAGTACGTTTTATAATTTTAATTAATAGTTAAGTGATTTAAAAACCATTGCAATAATGTCAAAAAAGAACTTAATCTTATTATCTAAATTTGCTGTTTACATTTATTTTATGCAAAAATAATTTCTCATTTTTATTTTTTAGATGGAAGTAAAACAAAGAAATATGAAAGATATTTTAATGAAATTAGGAAACGAACTTTGGAAATCCAATAAAGATTTGAGAAACTACATCGAAAGCAAGCGAAAATCTAACAATGGTTTAATTTGTGAATATGGACCAATTAAAACTGCTGAAAAAATCGAAAGTTACAGAAATAAGTGTGAATTCACAATTGGTTTGGACGTAGAGAGTGATTTGACTACTGTCGGATTTCGTTTGGGAAGTTATGTGAGTGGTTTTACTGGAGTAGCTCCAGTCGAAAATTTATGCCACATCCCTCAAGAAATGAAAGACGCTGTTTCGGTGAGTTTACTCGAAATAAGTTTGATTTTACATTCTCAAGATACGCGATTATTTTTCATGACAGGTGTTTCAAGATTTTGTGCGTGCGAGTGATTTGAAAGCTTACTCACCGGAAGATCACAGTGGGTATTGGAAACAGCTTACTGTAAGACAATCTTCTCACAATGGTGATATTATGCTCATAATATCTATTTGTTCACAGGTAAATGTTTCGGTAAACTATTGTTTATTATTTTTTTGCAAATATAGCATATATTTATTGAATGTAGGATTTATCAGAAGATGCCATTGGTGATTTGAAAAAGAATTTAGTAAAATATCTTTTGGAAAACAGCAAAACATGGAGTTTAAAATCTATTTATTTTATGAAATTATCGAAGCGGTATATTATTTATGATTTTGTTAATTATTAATATATTGCATTAATTTAATTAGTCAATGTAAATTATAGTAGCGGTTTTGGTAGCCCGTCTCCTGAAACTGAACATCTACATGGTGATACCCATATTTTCGATTATATTCACGGACTAAAGTTTAGAATATCACCTCAAGCATTTTTTCAGGTAGAATATAGTTTATTATTGAACATTTTTTATATCAACTAATTTCAAATATTCTCTTAAAAAGGTTAATACAAAAGCTGCAGAAATATTATATCAAAATGCCATAGATTTGTCAAATCCAAAAGATAACTCAACTATAATCGATATTTGCTGTGGTACTGGAACTATTGGATTATGTTTCTCGAAAGTAATATATTTCTTTTCAATTGAAATTTTCAATAATTCATTATTACTATTTAATAACTTTATTTAAAGCATTGTAATCAAGTCCTCGGATTGGAATTGATTGCTGAGGCAGTGAGTGATGCTAAAGCAAATGCATTATTTAATAACTGTTCGAATGCTGACTTTTTCGTTGGCAAAGCTGAAGACATCTTATCTTCTGTTGTTGCTAGATCGAAAAATGAAGATGTTATTGCTATTGTTGATCCTCCAAGATCTGGATTACGTAAATATAAAAAAAAAAAATATATATATATATATATATATAACATGGTTTTGAAAATCAAATTGTAATTTTAAATATTTTACAGATATGCGTGCAATAGTACAGCTACGACATTTGGTTCAGATAAAAAAACTAATTTATATATCTTGCGATCCCTCAGCTGCGATGAAAAACTTTATTGATTTGGGAAGAGCCTGTTCAAAAACTATGCGTGGTGATCCATTCATTTTAACGAAAGCGGTAGCTGTTGATATGTTTCCACATACCAAACACACCGAAATGGTTCTATTATTCGAAAGAATGGATGTAAATGATAATCACTTTTCCACTTTTAATATTTCCGATAATTTCATATAAATCTAATACTTATTTTTTCAGGTATCATCTTGTACGGAAAGTATCGAAAAACCAATTGAAAACACATAATGTGCAATAATGGCTATTGGATCAATAATTTCAGAACCAATTTTTGAATACGGAATATGCTTAAATTTACAGAAAGAAAATAAAAATAATATTTTCATGTAAATATATATTTCGACTTTTATAAATAAATAAGTATATATTTACACTTATGTATATGGTTCAATATAAATATGAGAATCAATCTATGATAATAGATTTATATGTTAAATTTAAAATACTACAAATAATTGTGAAATATAAAACTACTGAATTGAGACTCTTCTTAAATACACCGCTCTTGCAATGTTCAGCATATGGGAGTTTATCACAATGCATACTCTCAGTTCCTTCGAGCAACATTTCAAATATATTTTTGTAAAGGCGTTTTCCGGAATCTGTGCATTTTGAATCGCATAATGGCTCTGTACAGTCTTGATAAGCTTTCAATGAACTAAAAATATATATACATAAAATTAATTTTGTTTCAAATATTTTAATATCTGGGTATCAAAGAATATATATTATATTATTATTTAAGCACAAAAGTTTATCTTTACCAACAAATTTTGAAAATCGAATCTTCCCTATATGGATCTTTTTGGGTTTCATGCATGTCGTTTGTTAAAGTTTTGAAGCATTTACCTCTATCTTCTGATATTTTTTCTAAACTGGCTGTTTCACGTAAATATTCTGAAATTCACAAACATGAAAATAAAAATTTTCAAATCAAATAAAAAAAAGTATTAAAGTGGATTGCTAGATCAACCTGTTTTGAATGGTTCATTTAAGCATAAATTTGTATAGAATTTCATTGCCTTACTGAGTGTTTCATTAAAACTATTTATTTTATCTCCATCTATACATCTCTTTGCCCATGAATTTATGCATGTATCATATTTTTGATAATTTCTGAAAAAAATGGTGGTTAGTTAGTTAATAAAGTGAATCGAATTTATTTTTCAATAGATTTTTGATTAATTATAAATTTAATTATTAAAATAATTCTAAAGAGTAAAATAATACACATAAAATAATTTGAAAACAAATAAACATTTTAAAAGGTGTGGATACAATATTTTAAAAGAATCTACATATGTCAGTACCTGCAGTATTCGTCGATTGTTTCATTAGTCAGAGGAAATGATCCTGTGTCTGCCGGTTGTACGCAATCATTTTGATCACATGAAAGTGCAGATGCTAAAAATATATACATTTTAATTTTACAATGCAAAAGTATTTAATACAAAGGCTAAATTGAGTTTAGTGGCTAATGATTTTTCAAACAGGAATCAGAAACGAAGACTTTCTCAACTCATTTCCAAGAAGATATAAAACATTCTTATTGAAAAAAATGGAAAGATAACACATTAATACATGTGTTATATTAATTTTATGTACATGGATATTGTTAACATATATTCAACATAAGCAGATTAACGTGACGCATTTTTAAGGCTGCAAATTACTTTGAATTCTTGCAATTTTGTTGGTTTGCAAATGAATTCGGCTTAATTTTGATTTTTATAGGCACTTTCCTAGGAAAGTGCCTATAAAATTTAAGCCTATTAAGTTTTCTTAACTAGTTAAGAAAACTTAAAAATTTCCATAAAATAGTATTAAAAATATTTTATTCATAGAATTTATTTCGATGCAAATTTCAAGCAATCGACTTCCAAAAATAAAAGGATTTTCTACAAAATTTGAATCAATTTTATAAAATCATTCAAACTTACTTGCAAATATCAATATTAATAATTTCAGAAGCATTCCTGAAACTCTTGAAGCTGTTTTCTTATTCGGTTGTTAAAAACGTCTGAAAAAAAAACAAGTTAAGTTTTGTATAATTTGTAATTTTTTTAAACTCAAAATTTCGATAAAAAAGGATTTTTTTATCTTTCTTATAACTAGAAAACCTTAAATGATAAAAAAAAAACAAATACCATATTCGAATTCGGTGCCCCAAAATTACCTAATATAGATATACCTTCCAAACAAAAAGTTTTCAAAAAGATCAATTTTGCATACTTGTGTAATTAGTGCATATTTGCAAAATTATAACGTTTCCAAAATTCACCGAATACATATATGAAAAATTTTCAAATATACACGATATGAAAATAAGTATTGCAGTAAATTCACAAACAAGCGACAAACGACAAACAAGTACCTAATACAGATCGAAATTACGAAGTAATGTAATACGATAGTATTCTATTACTTCACATATCTCTTTCATTAAGCTGAAGGACGAGAAATCATTAACACTACACACGTTCACTCAATGAATCGCAAACCGGCAATGAAAATGTATTGAATTAAATTATCGACTATAATCTAATTTTCCTCAAGATGAAATTGACGCACGAACGTGAAAGGTAAACCACAACGCAGATATTTCAATGACAAAATGATGAATACGGTTTTTTACAATTTGGATCATAAGCGGTAACCTCGAGATTGGTATGTTTCATGCTAATTTGTTTTAGGGTGACCAAACTCTGTTGTGATCAAAATTAAAAAATCGTTTTCGAAGAAAGCTTATTACATTGTGTCGATTCAATAAAAATGTCATTTATTTATTCAAAATGACGAAAATGTAAATCAATACGATGTATTTATAAAATACATGTGTTACTCTTTTTTTTTTCAGCCATCTGGCATACAGATCTAAAATAACCTACTTTGATAAATGCAACGTTTCAGATCAGAAAATCTAACAATTTGCTCGTCGACAATTTAACATTTTGCAATCAGTGATAACGCTGCGCAAATTCTCTATTGTTAGATTTACTAAAAATAAAATGCGTATACCTTTATTGCAGTATTTGCGAAAGTAAAAATTTCAACAACGCGGCGCGCGTACTTATTGTGAGCTCGACACGTATTATGTAATTTTCGATGGGTTTTTTGTTTTGAAAAGGAATTTGAACGATTGTACGTACTCAATATTAATTCAGAATGGCAGAATAAACACTGCTTCGAGAATATCGATTCGTTTTCGCTAAAAATAGACGTAACGTACTTCAAAACGAATTTTTTTTTATTGGAACGAAATACCAATGGACTCATTTTTTTTTTAAGATAAACGAACGTAATTTCGTTAGTCATTGAATAAATTTTGATAGCTAGTTTAAATACCCTGTCTAAAAGCTTTATTTTAGTTTTTAAATATACACGAGTCTCAAAGGAAACGCATGTCGATTTTTATTTGATTGCCTTAAAAAAGCAATCAGTCAGTACATTATTTTGAGCAAACTGACTAAAGACAAATAAGTTATGCAATGATCGACTGGTGACTTAAGAGTCAGAAATACGGCACGCATTAAAATTCAATGTCGTGGAACAATTAATTGAAAATTAAATGTTTTTCGGGCGATTCTGTGGCAGAATATAATCTAATTTAATGCGTTAATTGCGAAAGCCAGTAATTAAGTTAGAGAAGTTTGTGTTCGTATGCATTATATTGTAGATTTTTAGAATACAGGCAATGTTATTTTTGTTCGGCTGAAATAAGTATAATAAGTATAAGAATAATAGTTTTATTATTTATTTTTCTAGTAAATGAAAAATATATATTGTATCAATATGAACCATAAACCTATTTGTGTTGTTAATTAAATGAAGATTTTTACATATGTTAAACTAATTAACAATATACATATATCACTGATAACTCATCATAAAAATGGTCAACCGAATTTTAGAGTATAAAGTATAAAATATCTAATTAATATGATACGGAAGCAAAATCAAATATAAAAAACGTTATTTTCAAGTTTTGATAGTAGGAGAAGGGGGGGGGAGGAAGACGGGGTGGCGAGGCAAGACGGGGTCCCACTATTTCTCAGGAATTAAAACAGTTCTAATAAAACTACTAACGCCATTTTGTAGTTTTATCTCGAAACTTTCCAGTGTGGTGACACCCAGAA
>JAOXNN020215285.1:0-16852 GCA_028571205.2 Hydropsyche betteni
ACGACCTGTTCCGCACCATGACGATCCAGGAAACCGGGGGAACGCGCAAGACGGTTGAAAAGGGGTTGGAATATGTGCGCGAAATGTTGGCCTCCCTTCGCCGGTTCGGGTGAAATCGTTCATTGAATCGGAGCCGAGATAGTTGTGGTCAAGTCGGATCGGAAAAATACGATCCGGAAAAATTTGGGTCCGAATCCCGAAAATCTCGTATATATAATAGTGGATTTGTGTGTGTATGTGTGTCTGTTCGATGACGCTCGCGACTATAAAATGATCGACCCGTCGATACGATCATTTTTTCGAATCCCCTATATATAATAGCGGGTTTGTGTGTGTCTGTTCGATGACGCTCGCGACTTTAAAATGATCGACCCGTCGATACGATCACTTTTTCGAATCCCCTATATATAATAGCGGGTTCGTGTGTGTCTGTGTATCTGTTCGATGACGCTCGAAAATGATTGACCCGTCGATACGATCATTTTTTCATATTAAAAAATCGCAGTCGCCCGGGCCGGGATTTGAACGCGGGTCCCGTACATGAACGTGCGATCGTACCACCAGGCTACTAGCACTTTGTGATATTCTCTTTTTTTTAAATATATATTACATTAATTAATTAATTAATTTTAAACACGATAGATGTCTCTAATAAATTATTAAATAATTAATTTTAAAAAAGCGCGATTATTAAGTAATAGTATGGTTATTACTTGTCATTATATATGTATAACATTTTTGAAAATATTTCGAATAACATATAATAGATTTCGTTGATAAATAATTAAATAATATAATCGTTCATCTCTAGCTTCTACTGGAACTAAAACATTCTGGAGACATTTCGCAAGACCACGGTTATAAAATATGTTTGCATATATTCAATTTTTGTTTTATTATATCACGCAACGGCACGGTTATAAAATAATTTTGCATAAATATATTCAATTTTTATTTTATTACATAATAGTATGGTTATCAATTCGCAGCCGATGTTATTAACATCGGGCCTATATACTAGTATATATATAGATTTACATTACAAATTTCAATCTACAGTAGGTATATTACATCATTCCCGGCATCTAATTCAAGTCTCAGCAGTACTAAATAACAAAAAAAAATAATATAAAGTCTACGTATCCTTCAACATGAATATTACATTTCGTCCTTGAATATTTTCTTTACGTCTCGACCGACAAGATGATTCGACCTTTTTAGCCGAAAAAGAGGCTCAATCTTCGTCCACAGCAAAAGTGGGACCGTTCTTTTCCCTCTTATTTCCACTTCACTTCGCTCATAGTGAAAAATCTATTTTCACCCAAACACAACACGCCCATACGAACGACTGAAAGCCTCCAATAATTACATGTCACATATTGAAAAACATGCGAAAAAACGGAACACCGTTTTTATTACGCAACATTCGTAATGACGTCAAATCAGCATATGACGTCATCCCTGAGAGCTTTCTCCCGGAAAGGGGGAAGCTTTTCGATCATCCCTCGTTCAAAAGCTCCCCTTGTTTACACGTATTAATCTATAATTCAATAGAACCTTAAACATGCAGAGGAGCGGAAGCTTTTTTGTTATTATATATTGATGAGAGTTCATTTGTATGAATTTTATTTGATGAAAAAATATTTTTTTGTTAAAAATCCCGGAATTGAGACGTGATTAATCTTAAAATTTAAATTTCAGATGGGACCATATCAAAATTGTAGAACGAGGTCAATGTCCTTTACAAGGTTTTTTTAAATTGCAACGTTATTTGGCGTGTTCGAAATAGATAAATAAATAATATTTTAATTATTCACTGTCACGTTTTCATTAATAAGCATAATTTACGAAATGTTCTGGAGTTTAAAATTAGTTTTTATATTCGGGACGTTTCGCATGTAGCTTTTAACGTTCAAGTACTTTTTGCAATTTTGTTTTCACCCCCAAGAGATTTCGTGAAAGTTTTCATTTCCAAAATGTGAAAAAATGAAAAAAAAACATACAAAATTATACGGCACTCGAACCGTAGAGGTATTCGAATATTGAACTAATTTTATGTGAATATCTTTGCCAAAAAACTCACACTGACCCTTCGTTATATGGGGCTGTTAACCTTGTTCTTTTTCGTATCAGATTGTCAAGACATTGAACTTGTTTCGAATATAATTTCATTGACGTCATAAAAACCGATCTATTGTTAAGTCTTCAAAGCGAAAATCTGATAAAAATACGATTATATACAAGTCGTTTATCTTTCTCAATCTTCAAAATATTTCGTAGTACATTTTTTTTTTGACTTGATGAAATTCAACTTCGAATAACTTCTGAAAAAAAGCGGATGAAAAGGGCAAAGTAATATCGTCGGGAACGTGACACAAAACGAGCGCACACCCGAACTTTTCGAATATGAAGTTTTCCGAAAAAAAAGTAAAACTCGGAAACACTTTCGGTGAAAGGGTCATGCGATGGCGCGGTCGAGTTCATCGTGTTACGCACTTTCTAATACAAATCGGTTTTTGTGGATGATCACGTTGCATTAGGCGCAGATTAGAAATTCGAATGCGATATATCATGTTATGTGTTACAGTGGTGAGCAACTTGCGGTTTATGTATCGTTTGAATATAACCTTTGATTCAGTCGGATTCAATGTTTTTTTTTTGTTAGTAAGAGGAACTTGAATAATTCGGTGATATAATATTAAGCATTTGTATGTATTTTAATATGAAATAAATACTATCATATTCATTTTCATCGAATTATTATTTGAATATTAAGAATTTTTTGTGAGATCTTCCCAAATGATCAAATATGATACGTTCAATTTCATGATATTATCAATTCGAAATCTTATTAATCCCTGTAGATATTTTAATAGGAAAATGCTATAAAATTTTACATATGCCCCTATTCTATCTATGATAGTAAACAATATATTTTTATGTAAATCGAAACCCTTTTTTTACTCATTTGAATCATGTAAATTTTGCGCACGAAGAAAAAAAAACAAAAATTGTCGTAAAACATATCTAGCATTACATGTTGACAGTTATCACTAAATTATATCAAAATAAATTCGTGTATCTACTGGCAAGCCTCTAATAAGTATAATTCTTTAAAATACTACCACAGAATCATCCGTATCATTGATTTATATAAATTTCCCATATTTAAATTTTATAATTTTTTTAGTGACATATATAACTTAAGTTTTAAATCACAAAAAAAGATTGCTCATCACCACGATTTATACAATAAGTTCGATGACGATCAAAACGCAATTAGAACATTTTAATTTCCACAGTCCCGTATTCGATCCAATCTTTTTCATTTGATAAAAGTTGTTTTACATACATTTCTATCGATGAAAAATATTTTCTATAAAAAAATCGAGTACTTTTATACGAAATGTCATCACCGTTGGCCTCACGTAATCGCCGGATAAAGATGGACACGGTCCGAGGCCACTTTCTCCATCATCATCATCATCACCATTGACATGACCGCGGCCTTTACAAGTTTATATTGTTGCTTATCGATTTCGTATAATATAATATAACCGTTTCGTTTTACATAACCGAAAATCCCACGCTCTCAACGCCCGATCCCGTCCAGTTAATTTTGACTGTTAATAAAAAGGGCGTCGTCGGTTCTATTTTACTTTGTGTTTTCTTTCACAGTATTGACGAGTATATTAATATTTCTAAAATAATAATCGTTTGCGATTCCATTAGCGTTGGCGATAACGTCGAGGTGATTGATCGCCTTTTTCGAACAAAAGCCATAACGTGTATTATATGTATGTGCGAACGAGTTTGTTGTAATACGCTTTTTTCGCGTATTTGTTCGGCACTATTATGCTTTGTTTAATCGAATAAAAAAATATCGACTTCTGAGACGTACTGTGTTGAGAAATCTAGAAAACTAAGGTCGGTCCACGAAACCTCCTGTTCTTGAACTTGGAATTGTAGTTATGCAAATTAACAACGACAACAGCACACCGATGCCAACGACCTCCGAAAGCTTATTTTCGTAATTCGACATTCATCTACTTTTTCATATGACGACACGCCAGTGAAATTCGGAAAATTATTATTCCAACGTCACGCAATTCGCTCGCCATTTCGTTACGATATTCCTTACTAACAGTTTTTGACAAAACCGCATATTTTTTTTATTCAAATTATATTCTAACAATATCACATTTGAAAAATCGTATCGAACGTCACCATAGCAACGACGTGTACTATTAATGTTACCATAGCAACGAGATAGATAAGAGTGTTACTATAGATAGATTAAAATCGGTACTTTCCCATTAGAGTGGCGCAAATTGCTGGCACATCCATATATGTAAAGCGCTAGTTGTCAATTCGTGAATTTGTAGTCAAAGTTTAAAATGTACGTCACTATTTTGAAATTCTATAATTTTTCAATTTTAAGAAAACTAAACTTGGGAGTTTGGGAAAATTCCGCGTGTCTTAAAAGTCTTAATGTATTTAATACTAAACATGTGAATAGATTGGGCAAAGAAGGCTTTTGCCGTGTCATTTACTTAATTCTTATTCGTTCAGACATTTAAATCGAGAATAAGTATTAAAATTTAAACTTATATTATTTTAAATCGTCATTATATATGTAAAACATAATTGAATTTTGGCATAGTGTAAGTACGCTTAGATCAGCGATTGATAACTGAAACTATGTGAATAGGCCCTTTTTGAACCACTGTAACAGGAAAGTACCAAAAGTCGATTTGAATAATTATAAATTTTGTAGCGAGATTGACATTCGCTGAAAGCAACGCGCCTCTGAAATTTCTCATACGGCCAAAAGAAACCTGCCGAAAATGGATTCCGCGTTCTGGACAAGATTCGAGAAAGCCTCGCTCGAATGAATAAAACATGCCGCGAATATAATACAGTGTCTATATATCATTATTATTCGGTGGGAAAGAAAGGAGCGGGTGTCTTTTTTTCTGTCTCGTTTCGAGCGAAGTTTCTCCTGTCATTATTCGATTCAATTGCGGAACGCCCTTGGTCTTCTTGTTTTCGTCGGTTTTGACTTGTCGGAATTGTTCTCGCTTTTGTTCGTCGGAGTATCTTATTAATTGGTGGATTCAATTGGATTTCAATGTCGTTATGTTCGTACGTGACTCACGGTGGGTAAATTTAGAGCTTTGTCGGTGAGAACTTGTATTTTCGATTCGTCAATACATTATTCTCATACGTACAATCTTGTATTTTACATATTTAAACATTCTCATACAAAATTCCGTCCCTTTAAAACCAAATTCAACCTTTATCAGATCAGATTCAAATATCGATTTTTTTCATAGATTATGGGATTTAAACAGTGGCGGCTCGTCCTAATGGGCTGAAATTCTAAAATATATATTTATTAATATATATATTTTATTTATTGACGATATTCTTTTTATTAATTGGATGGGAGAACTATTAACTCTTAAGGTGGCAGTGCTGGTGAGCTTGATCTGCGGTAAAGCAGCCGCAGCCCGGAGAGACGTTCATTTGACGTTTGACACTTGTCAACAGATTCCCGCGTTTGGCTACACTTGATCACAGCTAATCGCGATTTATGACATGAAAGAACGTTTATGGTGACATTTTTTTTTAACTATCAATGCAGCCCCGCCACTACAAATACTTACAAGCCGCCGCTGGATTTAAATATGAAAATAAGTACTAGTTAGGGCAACAGATTGTATACAAGACTTGACTTCATGTTTTGACAACAATCGTCAAAAACCCAATACACAAAAAGCTTTACATTACAATTCAAATTGATACGAAAATGTCTATATTAAAAATTCATACGTACAAAACAACGCCATCACACCATCAACATTTCCCCACTGAAATATTAAACGACCCACGCCCTTCAAAATTTCGATCGCCAAATTAAGACCTGCCAAAACTGACGGACAAAACCGAAAATCCAAATATAATATTATACAATAAAACAATTCGCGTTGACCCTTTGTGCGCCGCCATTGCGCCGTATCGGCTTCGCTGAATTATTAAAACGAAAACCTTTTCGGAGATCTCCGTTTCCGATCCGCTGAAGCACTCCGGTCACGTGCCGTACACAATTTGCTGAAAAACTTTCAGACTAGACGGCCCCATTAATAATTGTCGGAGATGTTTTAATAGCGCTACCAATTTGCGGAACAATCGAGCTTAATCAAATTGAAGTTTCGATAGCGCTTATGCTGTTTAATTTCGATTGAAGTTTAATCGATTAATACTTTTTTATTATGATTATTTTAATTTTGAATATTTTATAAGATTAGTGGGTAAAAGTTTGAATTGAAATTTTGCGAAATTATTAAGAATAATATAGTTTGTAAATCTTTGATTTAGTTTGAGCGTTATCACAATAAACAAACGAATGGATATTGACTGAATTATTTTGAATATTATTATGTTGCGAGTAATAAACAAAGTTCAAAAATGATATACATAGCATGTTTAAAAATTTCAAAAGTTGCATAAAATGCTATTTTGTCACGTGATCGTTGACCGGAACGTTCTTATTGGTCGAATCGAGAAGCAATATCAGCGATACAGCGATGAAAAAAGAAAAAGTATGACAGATTGAATTGGAAAATTTTCAACTCCATAAGTAGCTTAAAATTCTATTTCGTCACGTGACCGCCAAACGGAGCGCTCCTATTGGTCGACGTATAAAACAGCTACTTTTTTCAAATTCAATAAATCGTCCTTCTTTTTCAAACTCGATACATTTGATCTTTTCCACGCCCTAAAAACGTTCTGCTTTACGAACCCAAGGACTTACACGCTTGATTTATTGCGGCGCAACAGACACAAGGACGTTTCATAATCCTTGGACTGGATTTCGCGTAAAATCGCACTCACAGGACCAAAACAGACATTAAACAGGCTCCATAAAGCTCATCAGGGCGAACACTAAAAAAAAAGACAATCAAACTTTCGCGAAGGACTCATTTAGGATCTTCAGATGCGCAGTTGGTCCTGCCTCGAAGTTTATCACGTGTTGCTTCAATTTATATAAACAAAGTTGTGCAACGAAGCCTTCTTCATAATTGTTTTTCTCCTTTTACGAGTTGTTACGTGTAAAAAAAATGTTCCGTTAACAAACATTCGATAATAACTACGAGATTGTGACTCGACTGCCGGCATAGAGAAATACTCGACATTATGCAATTGCATTTATGGATTTTCTAGATGTTTCCAGCTGGAAATGCAGTTAGTTACGTAATTCCGTGTAAAAAAAAGGTCATTACATCTGAAACAATGTACACATGTAGTGCAATGAGTATAATTACTTGTACATAACGATATGATACATGGAGATCGTATTATTCTAATTGAAATATAATTTTTTATTATGTTTTGCAATCAAATGACTTTTAAATGTTATTTTAGAAAATATGACGTATTGAATCAATTCGGCAGTTAAATCGTTTCTGAAATCCGATACATTTGATATTTAATCGTTAAATATTTAATAATCTGTTATATAAACCAGTGTACGCACTGCGGATTCACAAATATCGATTAGGAAATAGCCATGCGATAAATCTTCGAATGCGCCAATTTCAAAAATTCCTCTATACTGCATAACTTTTTCACTTCAAAACAATTAAAATTTTAAAACTTTTTTTTCTCTCGAAAATTACAATAAACTTTCTATAGTCCGAATTTACTAGGTCGGCTTAATTGAATTCTAGCAAAAACTTTCGATATTCAAAAGCTCAAAAAAAACTTCATATCGTTATAGAGGCCCTCAAAGCATACGGCGGCCGCCTTACAGAATATGAACGCGCTGAAGTGGACAAATTTCCTGAAGTCTGGTTTCTGGGCCTGGACGCAGCCAAGGTCCTCGGAAGACCAGGAGCACCCCTGAACTCTGGATATGACGATGATAATGGCAGCTATAATAAGGTCAGTGAAAACCACAGTACTTTGATTACAAATGCATCATCTTAAACACTATTTTGCACAAGTATGACTGGGCCGGCCTAGTTGGGTATTTTCGATATTTAATCATATTATCGATACAGTGGCGATTCTAACATTAGTACAACCCATTAGGGTTGTAAAGCTGCATTCCTTTCTCCTAAAAGCGAACGTTTTGTATTTTGTTTAAATACCTATAAATTATACTTTACTTCTTACCTCTACTTTACCTCATACTTCTACTTTACCTCTTACTTTTACCTTACCTCTTACCTCTATCTTACCCCCTACTTTACTTTTACCCTAACTCAACCTACTTCTACCTTGCACACTTTACCTTACCTCTACCTTACTTCCACCTAACCTCCACCTTATAATTTATACCTTAAACTGACATGTAATTTGTTCTTATTTTGATCATCATCATCATCATTGTCGACCCTTTTTTGTGCCACTGCAAGACAAGGTATCCCCATCAAATATTAGGGGTCTAGGCTATATACCTTATCCGAGAGTCAATCTCATATTGAATTTTGATCACATCAATATCGTATTTGCCAAGGGCGTCAATAACATTGCCGTAGCCCTTCCACTACAAATTCTCACGAGCCGCCACTGTATATGAATGCAAAGTACAAATGTAAAGGCTTTATTGAAACTTAATATAATAACCTTAAATAGTGTTTATTCGAACGTGTCGCAAAGTAGATTTTCGTGTGAATTCATTTGTGAAATTAACGCCCCCGTAACGTAATGAATTTTCGCCGCTAACAACGCGCTTTAAATTAACAAGAAGCCTCCGTGACCCACTTCCAGTTTTTCGAGTTTCGCAACTGTCGTTTCCATCAACATAATTTTCATATTTAAACTCATCCTGGAAACCTCCGACGTCGCCGGATCCGAGACCGAAAATAATTTATACATCTAATCAAACTCATTCAATCCCTCGCCCGAATTCAATCCACTTTTTTCTCGGGACGCAATCCCGACTTTTGAAGGCCTGCCGTAACTTTCGTTCCAAAAAGCGAAAAACACGGAACCAAAAAGGGAGATAGATACGCATCAATCAAACGTAACGATCGGTCGTACATTATTCACGGCACCGCATCGGTTAACTTTCCCTACCCACCGCAAAAAGAACCTCTTCCGAATCGGGTGCGTTTCGTAACAAATATAAAACCAGTGGATCATACTGACACGGAATAGAGTTTGGCTAACGAAAAAGTTGGGTCGTATAAAGCCTCGGTTTGAAGATTTTGTAGAACGCGTTGGTTGTGTGTCAAGAAAATTAGATTAAGTTCCGGATTAGTTGGTTTGTTAATTAGAGTAAGATTCCATGGTGAGAATATGAATTCAATATATAGGATTTGCATGAAGATTTATCTTACAATATAATTCAAATGTTGATATTTAAAAAAATTTCTAATAAACTTTTTCGAAATCGTAATGTGTCGTGACTTTATCGTATCAGAAAGAGTTTCCTTTCGTTGTCCAATATAAATAAAAATTCATGACAATGATTGGTTTATTTATAATGGGATGATTTCTATGGGTTAATTTTCCGATCGTAATCGCAACGGAAGCTTCAGAATTCGAAAATTTTCCGTGAAATCGAACCGACAATTTCGTTAATATGCGAAATTGATGGCTCACTGGCACGTGAACCAAAAATTATACACTTCAAACTAGGCCTTTTCAGCCGAATTCGCCCTTTTTCACGACTGTTCGTGACCATCGGCGTCTCCCAATTGAAATCGTGCTCGGACCACATAAAAAAGTTGCGCAACGAATTTTCGCTCTTCAAGCTGAACGTTCAATGACTCTTTTAGTTCATAAACTCGTTCGTTAAAGCTTCCCATCAGATAATGAATTGTATTGGTTTCAGGTGGCCCACGACCACATATGCTACAGGTACGAAATCCTCGAAGTGATAGGAAAAGGCAGTTTCGGACAAGTGATAAGGGCTTTGGACCATCGCACGAACCAGCACGTGGCCATCAAGATCATAAGAAACAAGAAGAGGTTCCATCATCAGGCTCTGATCGAAGTTCGTATCCTGGACCATCTCAGGACGAAGGACAAAGACGGGGCACACAACGTGATACACATGCTGGATTATTTTTACTTCAGGAACCACCTTTGTATCAGCTTCGAACTCATGAGGTAATTTTTTCAATATAAAACTCGAATCAAGTACGTGACCGATCGAATGCTTTTAAAATGGTATTAGTTTTATTTTTGTAAGCCCAAGGACGATGAATTGATTGGTTTTTTCGTTAGAAATTATATCGAAATTTGTTATAATTTGATAGAATACACCGAAAATATTACGAAATCGAAGAAAATGACATTCGAAATGCTTATTTTGCTTGTCGATTAGTCGTAGGTTAAATGGTTGGCAACATCCTTAGTTCCAAGTCACGCGATATCATTTAACATGATCGTGCACTTTTAAAATAACCAAATGTACCACGAAAACTTTTAAATATATTTTATATCAATGGCCGTTTATAGAATTTGAGTTAATACCGCTAAAACTTGCACAATTGTTAATCGATGGTTGTACTTGTGAAAGAGCGATTCATTTGAATAACGATCTTCGACTTTGTTGATGGATTCTATGAATCATTTAGTAAATAGTGATGTTTTTGCGGTAAAAGTTATTACTTGAAGAAAGTTGTAATTCCAAAAAAATGTAATTTTATGAAACAAAAAATTAAATAATGTGTTATATTGTGACGTATCGTTAGAAAGTTAAAAATGATATGTTTTAGCGGCAAAAATTCGACGTAAACGTTGAAAATTTTTGAATTGTGATTTATGTTTTTAGAAATTTTCTGTTTTTTGACTGTTATCTTCCTATAATTAAAAAAAAATTGGTCACACGTTGAATGTTGGAAAGTTAAAAATTGTCAACGTTTAATTTCTATGATTAAACTACACCATGAAAATCCACATACATATTCGTCAAAAACAACATATTTAATTAAATTTTCACTTTTTATAATATCAATATAGAGACATTGCAATCTCCAATATTATAATAAATTTTCATAGAGAAAATTAATTAGCATTTATGCGAAAAAGTCATTTATAATATGCATCAAATTTTCCATATATTATTGAATATATAATTTTCGTTTAAAAATAATGAAATTATTTACATTTAAATTTGTCAATACGTTGTAAAATAGATTGAAATCTCATATAAAACTATTAATATATATAATTCAATTAAATTATCTTTAATACCAACAAACATCCGCCTCGATACGATCGAATTTCCATAATGCGCAATTCACCTACTTTTTCCACTTCACCTTTAATCATTCCACTTTCGTGTGTTTGCTCGGATATGCAAAAATATGGCAATATACCGAATTTCTTTTCGCAGCCCTGAATATGTTTATGGTAATATATAAAAATAGCCCGAGAAAACGTTGACGTATTCTACGAATCCAAAAGTCGGCTATTTTAACGCAATTATTATAACAAAAAGGCGGAGGGACTGAAAAAGTTTTCGGGTGGTTTCTATTGATGCCATTCCCCTCGCATTTTGTATATTTATAAATATGGATCATTGTCAATCTATTTTGTGCCTAAGACAGGGGTTGTTAACTCTAAAAGTGTGATTTTATTGAAAATTTATTCCGTTATTGAAAGATATTATAACTTCTTGTTAATCGTGGAAATATTTAGTTCATGTTTTAAAAAATGCTTCGTAAAATTAATCAATTATTTACTGTCTATGATACAACTTTGAAATTCCAAATTCATTCTTATATATTATAAATCATATTCGACCCTTTAACCTTCAAATTCAACCATTCAAACTTCAGTTTTATTTTATTTAAAAGTCAGTAGTTCACGTCAATCTGATGATTGTATAATTTTTCGCTTAACTTCGATTTTTCATTGAAAATACAATTTTTTTTCAACAAACCAATCTTACAACAACCTTTTTTTCAACATTTCTTCCATATACGAATCAAATTCAACCTTTTGAACTACACATTAAACCTTTTACAGAATAAATTGAATCATCACAAACATATTTATTTGTTTTTCTATTCTTTTGCGATTTCGTTAAAAAACATAAAAGAAAATTTAGATACAAATCAAAATGACCTAATTTTAGATTGATTTATTAAAAAAAATAATTAATGAAGTATTTCAAAATCACAAATTGAGATTATCAAAGTCAAATTGTATTTTATTGATTACTATGGCAACCATCTTAATAAAACTTTTCGATGGTTAAATTTGACTTGTAAAAGATTAGATTTGATTTGAAAAAGATTGAAATTGATTTGTGTAAAGTTGATTTTGGATCGTATTAAGAAATGGTAACATCAATAAATTGATATATTATTATTAAGCATTTGAACTTCCAATGAACTTGTAAAAGCTTAATCCCGCAATTTAAATTATAAACCGTGCCAAACGATATTGTATCACAATGGTTGAGAGCCCCTGGCTCAGACACAAGTATCTCTTCTACATATATTTGAATGTGAACGCGAACCGATAAATGAGCACGCAACTTTCCATCCAACCCCGTATTTCCCGTCCATTAGGCATTCGTGCTTATTTATGCGAAGAAAAACTAACAAACTCGAACGCATTACGGAAGAACCATAAAATTTTTGTATTTTTAAAATTATCTATTTTTATATTCGCCTTTACGGGAATTTTGAGTGATTTTTTTTTTATATCGCTATCAATCAAAAAAGTTTCCCCTCGTTTTCGTATATTCGAAATATGAAGAATTAGTTTTTATAAGCGATCGATAAAAACGGCGAGTTTGTGCAGTTGCAGAGTTCAAGTGGAAAATTTGAAGTAATGAAATAGTGAAAATCGATCGAAGGCTTTGCAATCATCGCTAAGTATTGTTATCGGACTAAATTATGTACCGTGTTCGGTCGCGGGTCAAATTTGTCGTGCACGCATGCGAGCATTTTTTCGTTCGAAAATACTATTGAAATATGGAATAATCCGCATATTTTTTGATTCCATACTATCACTATGATATATAGATAGATATAAAAAATAAAATATTAAAAAAAAACTTTAAAATTAATAACAATATAGAAAGTTTTTCAAATTTTCGCATATATGCAGTGACAACGCCATCTATGAACTACCAAGTATAAACTCTATCGATTTTTTTTTAAATATTCTTTTATATTTCATATAAAAATTGTATTGTTACTAGAAAAATGATAATTATAATCGACTTTCTTTTATTTTTCGTTCCGCCGGCTCTCAGGAACCAAACGGGTCGTAAAAAGGTTGGGAAAAATCGCCGATAAATCCGAACTGTTTCTTAGATTTTCATCGCACTTAAGTAATATAATTTATACCGAAACGATAAAATCAAGAGGCTTTTTATCCGGCCTGGGCGTGAAATTCGACACTTTCGCTGAAAGCCGAAGTGGGCTGTTCGATTCGAAGCACTATGTAACATCAATATCCGGAAAGTAGATAAATATTTATGGACAGGTATAAAATGTACATCGCCTTCTATTATTATATATATAAAATATAATATTTAAAAAAAAAAATATCAATGATTTTTATAGGATTTTTCGTCGTAGATTTTTATGAAAACTTTCAATTATATTTTCACGGTGTGGTGTGAAAATTTTTTGATAGTTATAAAATTGTTGCTTTCTAAAAGAGTCGTCGTAAATTATTTTTTTCAAATGACGCGTTTATTGCTTAGGATTATTATACAGAATTTAACCGGGTCATGTAAATGTTCTGTTTTATGACGAAGAAATTAACGATTCATGCATATTCTATTAAAATCTCATTTTTGAATAAATTTCAATAAATAAAATTAGGCAGACCCTTTAAAACGCGATATTAATTTGCATCCTTAATACTCGATTCGACAACCTGATAATTAGCGTTTAAATGATCGTATTCAAATTATAATTTTAATGTTACATGATTACATTCATTCACTGTTCGCGTACATTGTCGCTCAACTTCGATATCCAATTAATACAGCTTTTATAATCCAAATTCAATTTTATACAAATTAAAATCAACCTTTTAAACTACAATTTAAAAACAATATTTTATTCACAAGTCAGTGGTCCGCGTCAATCTATTGAATATATCATTAGTCGCTTAACTTCGTCTTTTCATTCAAAATGTGATTTTTTTCCAACAAATCTTTCACAGATTTCTTATGGAACTTATATGTTTTATACTACAAATTTTAATCTTAAACAAATCGAATTCAATATTTTAAACTTCAAATTGAACATTTTACAAATCAAATCACTTAATTAACTTGAAACGAGCCAGTCGGTGGTTTCGGGTTTTTAGTTTGTATAAATTTTAAATAAGCAATAAAGCATTAAATACATAGAATCGAATTCAATTTTAAAAGGTTGAATTTGGTTTGAAAGAGACTGAATTTGATTTGTATAAGTTAACCATAAAAGTTATATAATTCATAAAAAAAACTCAAAACAACCAATTGGCCACTCCTGAAAATACTTCTTCGAAACAATCAAGTGTAGATGTCGCATTATGTACCGCGTGTCTTCCGCATGTTGAACTGGATTTGAAAAAAGTTGAATTTGATTTGCACAAAGTTGAATTTGGATTCTAATAGCTATATAGACCCACAAAAACCTCAAAACCACCAATTGGCTACCCCTGAAAATACTTTTCGAAGCAATCAAGAGGAGACGTCGCATTGTGTATCGCGCGTCTTCCTCATATTGAACTTGATTTGTAAAAAATTGAATTTGATTTGTACAAAGTTGAATTTGGATTCTAATAGCTATATAGACCGACGAAAATCCCAAAACCATCAATTGGCTACCCCTGAAAATAATTTCCGAAGCAATCAAGAGGAGACGTCGCATTATGTATCGCGCGTCTTCCTCATATCGAACTTGATTTAAAAAAGCTTGAATTCCGATTCAAAAAACACTATAAATCCATAACAAACCCGAACCCACCGATTGGCCACCCCTGAAATTACTTTTTCGAAGCAATCAAGAGGAGACGTCGCATTGTGTATCGCGCGTCTTCCTTATATTGAACTTGATTTGAAAAATGTTCAATTTGATTTGTACAAAGTTGAATTTGGATTCTAATAGCTATATAGACCCATAAAAACCCCAAAACCACCAGTTGGCCTGAAAATACTTTTCGAAGCAATCAAGAGGAGACGTCGCATTATGTATCGCGCTTCTTCCTCATATTGAACTTGATTTGAAAAAAATTGAATTTGATTTGTACAAAGTTGAATTTGGATTCTAATAGCCATATAGATCCACAAAAACCCCAAAACCACCAATCGACTACCCCTGAAAATAATTTTCGAAGCAATCAAAAGGAGACGTCGCATTATGTATCGCGCGTCTTCCTCATATCGAACTTGATTCAAAAAAGCTTGAATTCCGATTCAAAAACCACTATAAATCCATAACAAACCCGAACCCACCGATTGGCTACCCCTGAAATTACTTTTTCGAAGCAATCAAGAGGAGATGTCGCATTATGTATCGCGTGTCTTCCGCGAAGTAATCTCGTCGAGTTTCCATGTAACGCAACATAGGGCCACCGTAACGTTTGCGCTATGCGGATTTATCGTTCATTTGATAAATGCGACTCGCGAACCCCTCCAGCCCCGAACGCCATGGGGATGCATCATGGGGATGATTTATTCACGGTTCGAAAACGCCGTGCTTTTTGCGCGAAAGCGTTCGTGTCCCGATGCCGAGTTTCGCGATGAATTTGTGATGCGGTTCGATGTTTGTTTGTTTTGGTACGATTTCGACGGAGGCTCCGTTCGTGATCGGTGATGGGAGGTTTTGGTGGGGTTCCGTGATACGTGTTGAGTTTCGGTATTGTGCATTCCGTTGAGTGCTTTCGGTATCGGAGGAAAATTTTAATGGGAATGATGGAAGTTTTGTGTATGGCCGTTGAAAGAGTGAAGGTTTTGGAAATGACATAACTTGCTCGTTTTCTATATTTTTTAATTTTATTGTTTTGACTATTATAGAATATAGTATGTAAACCCGATATTAATAACATCGGCTGTGAATTACGCAATTATACATAAAAAAAATTAAATCTATTCGAAAAATATAATATTTTATAACCGTTCCGTTGCGGAAAGTCGATGCCCGTTTGTTATATGTAGAGCATAATATATAGGCCCGATGTTGTTAACATCGGCTATGAATTTATAACCATACTATTACGTAATAAAATAAAATTACAATGATTATAGCCATTATAGTAAATATGCCCGATGTTAATAACATCGGCAAGAAACGGAAAACGATAAAATGTGAAAACCCGATTGTGTGAACCCGAAATGTGTACGCGATTTGACTATTTAATATTTAATTAATAAAATAAAAATAGTTCGTTTGTTATTTGTTTGTGACATATAGGCAAAGCCAGAGGCAATAGGTAATAAGCATCATATTATAGACGTTAAATTTATACGCATAAAGATCATATTTGCGAAAAAGTCACGAGCGTTATTGAACGAACAGATACAAAGAAATCCGCTATTATATAGAGGGGATATTTTAGAGAGTAAAATGGATGCAAAGATATTCAGTATGATTAAAAGTCATTCATTTTTTTATTCCAGTAAAAGGTCAATATTTGAAACTCACCGTCAGAGAAAATACCGTCAATACATGTGTATCATGATTTCCAATAATTGGTCTTTCAATGGAATAGTAAAACTTAATGAGCTTCGAACATATTAGATATAATATGCAGTCATTTTAATTTTCAAGGGTTTTCTATAATCTGTAAAAAAAATTAATAGAAAAATATTGACAAGTTATGACTTTTCCAAACCTTTCAGTCTTTCAATGGCCTTTCTGTAATATAAATACTT